>SPJY01018096.1:2137170-2234102 GCA_005191435.1 Raddia distichophylla
GGCTGGAGCGGGGTGGCAGCTGCTGTGTACAGTGGGGGGGGGGAACCCTACTCAAGCAGCCGGCTGTGTCACGCCTCTCGCGGTGGGGAGAAAAACCCCCCAGCCTTATTTACGAGGCTCAGAAGGCTGACGTAAATAAAGACACATGTCTTATTTGCATGGGCTTGGCCGACGTAAATACGTTTAGACAGCCACGTGTCTTATTTACGTGGGCTTGGCTGACGTAAATAGATATAGGGCCGACATACATACTTTGTAATCACACGGTTGATGTTTGATGGAGTCATGGATCACATATTTACAACAGCTTTTTCTACAGGCCGACGTAAATAACTTTATTTACGTGGGCTTTCTGAGGCCGACGTAAATAAGTCTTTATTTAAGTGGGCTTTCGGAAGCCGACGTAAATACGTATTTATTTACGTCGGCTTTTCTGAAACCGTCGTAAATAGTTTTGGCCCACGTAAATAATTTTGATTCCTGTAGTGAGAGTCCTCTTCCTATTTGGGATGCTTCCTCCTAAGTTCTTCAACCTCTTGGGCGTTGATTCCGTCGGCCAAGAATATGTGCCCATCGTGGCGGGTGGGCTTCTGCCAAGCTTGGTTTCTAGCTCGTCCAACACTATCTTGAGCCGGAGTTCTTCAATGTGCCGAGCAATCCCCTCTTGCATCAGCTTAAGACGCTGTGTTGAATGGGCAACGTCTGAAATATCTAAAATATTCGACCAATCATCCGTTGGTAAGAAGTTGTCTAATCCCTTACCCATTTACGGAGTTCTCTTACCTTCATGAGGTCGGTAGGCTTGAGGTCGGCATCTTCTTCCCCATTCTGCCTCTGCCTCTTCTTCCTCTTCCTCCTAGCTGGCGGCGGCGGCCTTAGTGGCTGCTCCCTCCCAGCTCGCCTCGGCAAGAAGATTACGAGGACGACAGTGGTGGCTCGTGCCTTGCACAAGGTCTTCTTGATTACCCCTTTTCCCTTGGGGATGTCTTGATTTGCTTTGGTCTCTAGAGCCAGCATCCTTCTCCATGGAGCTAGGCATGTTAAGGCTCTATTCTTTTCGTCTTAACGGCTTATCTTTGTTTTAAAAAGATATATGCATTTGGTTTTATGAGTTTGTTTTATCGTTGTTTCGAAGGTGTGCCCTAACGCTTTAAAAAGAAAGTCAAATGAAATGGATTCAAATATCGGGACTACCTCAAGAAGCTCTCGAAATTCAGTCATTTTAGTCATTCAGTTGTTTTAGTTGTTTAAATCAACTCAAAAGAACGAAACCTAAGAATCAGAATAAGAGGAAAGAAAGCAGATGTGCTGAGTTTTCTCGGCTTATCTCTGTGCTCCACTCCAAGACATTCTAGGGAACTTCGGATCCCAGATGTGTTGCAAGCTTCTTCTTCTTCTAGGAACTTCTGAATAACCCGACCAATTGATCCTTAACCCATTCGACATCTCGGGCTCTAATGAAAAGAACAAACAAAAATTTCTATGAGGATGATGTTGTCATTGTCCTCCTAAGTGATGTCGTCCCATCCGGTGATATCCCAAAAGGGATGTTCCCAGCGCCACAACAGGAAGATGAGGTTAGAAAGCTAGTCTCGAGCAATATACACCTCGGTGAGCCCTCTCCTAATTAACTAGGACGGCTACCCTGTTATATGCATCTCTTCCTCTAGGGTGACCTATGGGTGTGACGATGGCTACCGATTGTCCGAGGCCTCACCCTAGTATGTGAGTTGGCTTCCCTCCGGTTATCGGATGTAGAACCAACACTGTTCCCACCCGCATATTGAATCCTTGAGCGGCATATCTGGGTAGGGGAAGGGAATGTTCGGCCTTATCCTGAAGGTACCATATACAACTGAGAGAACCCATTTCACAGAAGCTTGCCTCGTTGACGTTTGATGGATGCCTTAGTACTATAGGAAGAGGCCTACAGTCGGCGGGATCTTTACAAATCCCTCATATAGGTAGCCAAAGATAGCCATGCGAGGAACAAGTTGGGTTGTAGGTTGATCGCCTCCAGCTCGCACTACGCCAACAAGGAGGTGATGAAGTCGGCCGCCGGCAATCAAAAATCGCATTCGAATGATAGCTAAAAGCTAATGATCTCATTCCCTTGTGGGGCTGTGATGGGAGCGGACGCGGGGTCCCGATCTTCTGGTGAGAGACGAAGAGGACAATTCGGTAGGTGTCACAGAGGCCAAAATGATCCAGTTTCCAACCCCACAAGGAACTGGAAATCCCGGCGATCGCTAATTAAACCACCACGACGAGTGTTATCGACTGAACCAGAGGCACGATCGACCTGTCCACGAAGGACGGTTCTTGCAGGCAACCGAAGAACAAGCAAGAACATAAGATAAGCAATCACAATTGCGAATATAAATTAAGAATAATGGGTTCAGAAACTTGGTCCTGTTGGTCTAGCCAACACAATAAGAACAAGGCGAAATCTCACACTACCATGATAAAATAACCTAAACAAAACCCAACTAAAACGGAGCACGGTGGGGGACTTATATAGGGCGGCGGCCAGATGAGGGGCGGCGCCCAAACAGGTGCCCACGCACGCACAACCCTAACCCTAGGGGTACACGGGCCTTGGGCCCAAAAATACGACGATGCAAACGCTGGGAAGTTTCTATCCATCAACTTTTTTTCGTGATTTCCGTTGATTTGGATTGAATTTGAAGGCGTGGCCAGATCCGACGGAAATCTTATCTCGTATCCTTTTCGTATAGTCCTTTTTTGCCTCATTTGGATGTCGTATGTGATCTGGGCGTCCGTTTGAAAATGCACTGGTCCTGGATGGCCGAACCAGATTCGACAGCGACTTCGACGTCCTCTCGACTTGGGACCGGTGGTCGGGGACTTCTTGAGCCTCTTCAATGATGTCCTAATCAGGCTAGCATGTCTTCATCTTCGGGCAGCCATCAGCTACCCGAATCGATCTCCCCAAGTAGCTCCATCTCCTCCAATCTCTCATGGGTCAGCTTGGTTCTCCCGATCTTGCCCATGGCATGGTTTGGTGTAACTAGTTGCACTGGAGAGGTGAGGAGCGCTAGAAAAAAGCAGGGAAAGGCTTTAGCAAGAAAACTAGGGCACGCAAAGAGAAAGGGTAAGAGTGTTCTTCCTTGCCGCTATACCCCCATTTTATAGGCGAAACATTGCGCAACCTTTTATGCTGCCATTGGTAACAAAATGGCTAGGAGCATGATCCGCCGCAACTGGTGCAAGTCTGTCGTCCCTACGCACTGTTCCCAACAGCTAGTAAAAATTCGAGTGTTATAGCAGTCTGTCAATGTAAAACCACAGAGGGACTACCGTTGGTGATTCTTATGCCTATTAGAAATATTATGCAAGCGCACGGATATCGCAGTAGATTTCACCAGCAAGTATTCCAATGGTATCGATTTCCCACGAAGAACGAGAAGTGTCAAGTTTAGATAATGACGGAAGTGGGATAAGATAATTTCGAGCCGAGAGGTTTTACAGATTAGATTTCACTTAGCTAAGGTACAAATTTACCCCAGCAGGAAAGTGCTCTGAATCGGAACTCGTCGATTCACTACCACCCGCTATCAGTTAAGAACACCTTATGATTATGATCACCTCTGATTGGGCTCGACTGGACTGAGACTAACGGGACAGACTTCGCAAAAGATAATACCACTCGGATAGTAGGCTGTCACCACCTACTACGTATCATACCACCGTTGAATCAGATGTCTACCGGGTACTAACTAGTCTAAACACCACGTCTATACCTAGCAGCACTACGTACCAAGTCTTCACTTGATTTGCACTCAAGCAAGATAACACAATAGGATAATAAAAGTTATCTAGCACAAGCCAAATACCAGCAGCGTAACTCAAGTATGAAATAACTTTGCTTTATAAAGTAAAGGTAGGTTAAGTGTTATCGCACAGCAGAGCGAAGCTGAACTCAAGGCTCTCTGTTTCTCCATATCGACACATGTGCTTCCTTAATCTTCTCCCAACAACGGTCATTTGCGGGTAAGCCCATTTTGGGTAAGTTTAGTGCAAATAGGTGGTTACGTGGATCCTTGTGCACTTGTTCTCTGCCTTTAGATCAAACCGACGCTTCACCAACGGTGTAGATGGGGTCATGGTCTGCTTTTAGAGCCGTGGGAGAAAACTCAACCGGTTCAGAGCCTAGATTGGGTTGGCCGGCCTAGGGTAGGTCTATCGACCAGGCTTTTTCGCCAATTTGGTCCCACTTTTCCTCAATTGATTTCTAAAGCCATAAAATCACCAAAACTTGTGTAATTTTGTTAATTTGCATAATTTATATCCATATTCCAACGTTTTATGGAAATGACAATCGAAATCATATAAAAAGTTGGAAATAATAACCGTCAACAACTACCCAAGATGAGATAGGCAGGTTCGTTGCTCGTTTAAGGCTGAAAAGGTTTAGTTCATGCAATCCTTGCCTAGCATGGAGCTTATTGCCCAATGAAAGTGTTTTTTACCCAGATGGATTGTTGTCTGCGTGGGCAAAGTGTTTTTTTTTGTCCTATTACGACAGTAGGCCTGCGATGCCTAAGTCAATTCCCTTCTTGAGCTATTAAAGACTCAAGGAGAAGGCCCTGGCCAATCAGTATTACATTTGAGCTTCGAAGGCTAGCCTTCCTCGAACAATGAAACATCTCCTGGTGTTCCCTGGTATCCTTTTGTCCATTATTCGTTGTTACTACCAGCACCTCCGTAGGAGCCTCACCGTCGCTGCCCTTCCTTAGCCATGCACTGCTGCAAGAGGCGTAGCCCTTGCGACGTTCAGCCTCCATGCCAGAGAGAGAGAGAGAGATGGGCTACGACCTCCATCGAGTGAGCCTTGCGGAGGATGTCACAGTACGAGCTCTGTCGATGCTATCAACGAATGAGAGAGAACGGTGCAACAGGGAAACGTTGTGGCACTAGTGGCGAAAAAATTCTTAAGAGAGGGAGTCACGACACATCTAGCTAGTTGTAGCCTTCAACCAAACATCACTCTAAGTCCATGTGCCGTGCTTAACTTTAGTCGTGACAATTTTAGGCAGTTAACCAAATAGGCCCTAAATTCATCAAATTTTAAAAATTTAGGCAGCTCCTCCATATATACCACCCCCAGCTTGGGCGCCTCTCCTGCTGTTGGTCGTGACAACGTGTTGGAAGAAAGAAGGCTGGATTAAAATAGTGTATGATAATATTTACTACCGGCATGTATGACCTGGTAATGATTTTGTACATTACTATGTATCATGACCCGGTAATCGGATTATCACAGGCAGTTTTAGAACCACTAGTGATGACTATTATCAATAGCGGTTCTCTGAACCGAACGCTGGTGATGATAAATATATCACTAGCGGTTTGTTACCAAATACATTAGTGATATGTTAATTATCACTAGCGATTCTATGTCTAACCCGTTAGTGATAATTTTCTACGGGTAAAACAAATTACCCAAAAAAACTGGCTAGCCTTAGGTTTTGCTAGACATATATACATGACAACATCAATAGAGACAATGATCACATAAGCATCCATAAGTATCAACATTGAAAAAGAGAATGAGATTCACATGGGCATCACAAGTATCAACATTGATAGAGGTACAGTTAAATCCACATAAGCACATTAATCACTTTATATCCACATGAGCACATAAGATTCACAAATACAAGTTCAGAACATAGAGAAGTTCATAAATTTGCATCCACGTAAACACACTAGTCTCAAAAGTAGGAAACGGTAAGGCATGGAATTTCACAAGCATACCTTGTCATTTGCAAGCAAATAACAATGTGTACCTAGTCACAGGTGACAAAAGTTCACAGGCTGCACATAAGTCATAAGCAAATACATTAGAGCTATTAAAAAATGGAAAAAGCATTTAAATTAGTTAGAAAAGATTCAATTCATAAAGCATACCAGTCATCACCCACTACAGTTATCGGATTCTCTTCATATAACGTGTGATGACTCCTCGGACACATATGTAGTTTTCCAATCTGAATCAGACTTCAAATAATCGTATTCACGATATACTGAGCACGAAAAATTACCTGATGAGATATATACCATGTCTGAGGTCCAGGCGGTGATAGATCCTTGTAGCGCTCTCGTTGTCATCTGGTTGAGATTATCACCTTGTACCACTCTCGCATAGAAATGTCTGGAGCAGATGGACCCTAGCGTTGGCGTGGAGGAGATGGAAGAGGGGATATATTGAGGAGGTGACATTATTGATGAACCCACTGATTCGGCAGGAGGTGGCGGCGCCGGTGCATGTGACCACAACTCCGGAGGAAACCATCGTGCTGCAAAGATGGCCCTTCACTGGACTGGAGTGAAGGGCCATCTTTGCATGGAGTGAAGGGCCATCTTTGCAGCACGATGGTTTCCTCCGGAGAGGGCCCTTCACTCCCGCAATCTAACAATCCTTCACTAACTTCATTAGTTTCAATAATCCGAGCTAAAAATCACACACTATACAACGCATCAATGAAATGAGTTAGTGCATCTGCAGGACGCCACAGTGTCGAGAGGTAGAAGATAAGCAACAATAATGCAGCCTCAGACCATATTATGGTGTGTAGGACTATCACTAGCGGTTCAATATTTGATATCGAACCGCTAGTGATAATATCAGTAGTTGTTCTATGTACAAACTGCCAGTAATAGTATCATTGGTGGTTCTATGAATAGACCGCCAATGGTACGTTTCGTACAACAATTGTCAGTGTGAATTTTCCCTTCTTCTCCACATGCACGTGTCAACATGTTGAACCTTGAGCTTGCATTCCTCCTAGTCCATTCCATCGCTCAGTACTTATACGCCACTCCCCTTCTGTCATGCCCTATTCCTCCTTGGCCCCTCTCTGTCGTTGTGAGCTCGCAAATATGGCCTCACCCCCTTGGAAGCACGCCCAGCGTCGCCCCTCTCCGCTCCTCTCATCCCTCTTCGCTCGTTTCCATACCTCTCTGCCCCTCTCCGTCATCGTCACCTCCATCCATTGATGGGTCGTACAGAGGTTTTGGTTCTGACGATGAGCCGTGCTAGCTACATGAATTTGGAGAAGGCGGCAGCGGAGGAGGAGGAGATCGACAACGGCAGTTATAAGGTCCTGCGGCAATGGGGCAAGCCAGTGACGCTACTGACTTGGATTCGGATGAGGAGTTGCACCACGACAGCTCCACCTAGGAGGATGACCACAGCTTTTGAATGTGAGCATCCATAAGTATGCTCTATTTCACACCCTTTGGGGTTTCAAAAGGTGCCATATAGCCGTTGGCGTTTTGTAAACAAGCTTTTGGGATTCAAATGTGACGTGCAAGCTAGACCGACGTTTTGAAGTTTATCTTCGAAAATTCACTGGCGGTTCTAAATTCAAATCACTAGTGATAATATGGGCATTGCTAACTAGCGGTTCGAAATATATATTAGCCCACCAAATGAATGTGGGCACGTCGACGCATGATAACACGTTACAAAAACAGAGGTAAAATGCTCATAGAGGTTGAGGAAAAAGAAATTAAAAGCATGGGATGCGATGCCACAAAAGCAAGAGCTAGTACACGCATAGGCGCGTGCACGTACGCGCACATCTATACACATACACACATATGTGTATATATGCGCACATAATAATAAAATAAAATACACGTTCGACATATATCGACGGATGCACCATGCATGAAATATCAATGTAGCCAGCCAGCCAGCCAGCATGACAGCGAAAACGCCACCGAGACTGGCGGCGCTGCGTCTTCCGGCCGGGTAGCTTACTATTTATGGTGGTGGCACGGCGCAGGGGTCGTCGGAAAAGCACTTGTGAACGTTTGGGATGTTGCTGTTGCCCAGCTCCTCATTGTGAAGGAGAGAGCAGAAGCAGCTGGAACGCTGTCTCACTTGCTCGCAACAGCCATCCCCGTTTGTTTCCCCGCCGGTGAAGCTCTTGAGGCAGGATAGCACCACCTCCTGGTCCCCGGGGTTGCAACCTCCCGGGGCGGGGGCGGCGGCGGCGGCCGCCACCAGCGCGAGCAGCAGCGCCGCCGTCAGGCCGAACTGCAGGCGCTTGCTCGCAGCGGCTGCCATCGCCATTATATTGCTTCTTTCCGTGACGCTCTCGGCCTCGAGCTAGCTAGCACCAATGCGTATGCCTGAAGCTGAGGCCTGAGGGACGAGGACGACTGGGCGCCTGGGCGGGCTATTTATAGGGCTCTATTGATTCGTATATATTTTCTATACAAGGCTTGATCGACTATGCTTGATACCACCCACATATTGAAGTACATATCAGATCGTATCAAGACCAAAGATCGCAAATCAAAAGCCCAGCTGTACAGTTGCATATATAATACTTCCGTATTACATGTATTGCGCGCTATGCAATTGCTAGCTGTTGTCTGTAGACAGAGTACGATTTACCGCGACGGATAAATTGGAGATTTTTTTTTTCAATTGCGGCCTTACTGATATGAATATATGATGGGTTTTTTAATTGATTCGCTAGAATAAATTAGTGACTCGCGACAAACTATCGCGCGCGGCATCTGGGCATGCTGATGATGGTGTTTTATAAAAAACCTGTTCTAAAGATCACTTCGAATCGAAACCTCGTGCGGGGTCTATTTCGGAGCGTCAGTGTTGACGGTCAATTTTGGTAATAATTAACATGATTCCGACCGTCAACATTTGATGAAATAAACGGATGAGGATGTGGCTACCCCATTACAAAACATTCTCATGCCCTATTACGTCGTTATAAAAATAATCCCACCGGCTTATCAGCGCGTGGCGCGGCGCGGGATCCTTGCTGGTCGCGGGTTCGAGCCCATGCAAGCGCCCCCTAATTTTTAATTTTATCTGTGTCGACAGCCTAAAGGATGCCGCTGACACAGATGCTACCTGCCCTTCACTGTTCCAACTCTCAGGTTGTCCCACATGGCAGATACGTCCTCTATCTGACATGCGGGACCACCTTGAGGTGGTTCTGTCAGGTCGTTCATGTGTCCTGAGAGGGTTGCATCTTTGTCGATGGCACCGGCTAAGCCGCCGTCACAGGTCATTTTGGCGGGCTCCAAATTTAAATTTTGTGTCGTGGTTCTAGATGGGGGCTTAACTGTGCGGTCGGGGTATGTTTGCCCGCCGATATAGATTACTTTGGAGGGCATGAATTTTGAATTTTGATTCGCGGCGGGAGAGGGGCTGAGGGTTTGTTGTCGGCATTTTGATTGCTGCCGACACTGTTCTTCTATGTCGGTGGCTTATTGTTACCGGTCCTTATTTGTAATATTTTATACTTTTGACCGTCAACATATCTACAAAATAAAGGAATTCAAATTACATTAAGGCTAACATTAACGAGTTCCACGAGTTTTGGTGTAGTCTCATGTTTTGTAGGTATACACCAGAAAAGACGATTTATCGACCGAATGCAAATCGGACGGAAGAAGGAGTTTGAATTAAACATATTTTGAAAAGTCATCAAATGGCAAAATGTACTGCACCATGATGAAGAGATCGTTGAGACGATCGAAACGCATATATTATTTGCTATATTTGGAGCTCGGATGAGGGAGAAATGAGCTCCGGAAGACGACGGACATGACTGGACCCAAACCCTGGGCCGGCCGAACCAAGCCAGATCGGCCGGTCCCTTTTTTTGGCCAATTTGCGTTGGTTTCTTCCCCACACGCCAAGCAACACACCTAGAGGTCATCCCAACCATTCATGCAAGTCGGTTTGATCCAGAAACAGGGATTACGTCACAAGATTGCATAGGATTCTAAAGGAATCCAATGCTACCGGTCTCCAACTACCAAACCGACCTAGGGAGACGATCTACACCGCACAAGGAGTATCCCAGGCGATTTGGAGGGTCGGGATCAACCGAAGCAGGGCCGGCGGACCTACTAGACCGGCCGACCAACCCCCGGGGCCGCCTTGGATTCTCCTTCGAAGGGGGGTTGAGTGACACTTGTCACAACACGTGGCACTCGCTCACTCGCCCCGGCACACTATAAAAGGAGGTGTTCACCCTCATTTGTGATCATGGAGAAGTGGAGAATAGAAGAAAGCAGCTCTATGCTGTCCACTTAAAAATGTAGAAGTATGGAGAGAGGAGAGTTGAGTATTGGGGAGACGCCGGAGGTGTTGGCTCTCTTCCACCTCGTGCTTCGGAGCCGACTCGGGTGGGAGTTCAGCTTCGCTCTTATGTTCGGTAACACTTAGCTCAATCCTTTGTTGAATAAGCAAAGTTCTTTAATATACTTGATTACTCTGTTGGTATTAGGCCCGTACTATTCTTGAGTGCTAAGATCTTTGTGCTTAATTGTTCACCTAGAGATTAGCATAAGAGGTAGTAGGGGTGCATACTAAAGTGACGTCCTTGGTACGTATTACTACTACGAACAGACGTGGTGTCTGGACTAGTTAGTAGCCGGTAGGCACCTGCTTCAACGGACGTGTGGTAGGTAATAGGTGGTGACAGCCAGCCCTATTATCCGGCTTCGACCTTGTGAAACCCGCCCCGTTAGTTGCATACCAGTTGAGCCAAATCAGGACGATCATAACCATTCGGGATTCCAATTCAGGATAGCGGGTGGTAGTGAGTACCTCAGCTCCGATTCGGAGTCGCAAATTAAATACGAATCGAACTTGAACCTTTATGACTAGTTGTTCACACAGAAAAGTGAATTTCTATGAACACACGTGCAGAAGCGTCAATTCAGTGATTGCGTCGCAACTAGAAACCAAGCGTGCCAGTCAATTTGACCTGCGAATTGACAACGAGAAGATTGTCAGTAATATAATCCTAATCAGCTTTTTATATAGCCAGATCAGGTTATTAGTAATCGGCTTTTTACCAACCGAGTACAGAATCTGTCAGCTTAAGGCCAGATAGAGCGAGTAAATTTAAATAAGAGTTCCAATTTAAATCTTCTATTTCTTTTTGGTATTTTTATATTAGCAATAAACTTTCATATCAATGTATTAGATTAAACCGAGAAGCAGATTGAATAGATTGGTCAGGCCAAGACAGTATTCAGATCTAATTCTAGAACCGATAAACCGATCTAAAAGTTTAGGACTAATAAGGGTAGATACAACGCTAATCGGCAAACACTTACACATGCGAGATCCTAAACAAGGCATACACAAGATCGATTGAACGAGGCAGTTGTATATATTGGATTCAGGAAAAGACATATGAAATATTTGACAATCGACATTGTAAGATAAACACATATTACATATCGATTAAATCGAGGCAGTGCAACATGCGAGAACACGTTAAGGATCGGTAAATCCCGAGACAGTCTAACATCCTCAGCATCCTCAGCTTTAAGTGTAATCGGGAATTCTCTGGTTTCTTAAAGATAGCATCATCAGCTCCAATCACCAGCTCTGCAACAACCTCTTCATAATCACTCACGAATTCCCGAGGTAGCACGCAAACCATATTAGTAGCAATTGATATCTCATCAGAATCCTTTTCAATAATAACAGCCGATCTCAACTTGGGCCTCCATTCCTGCTTGCCCCTAGCTGGCTTCGTCGGCTTTACCTGCTCTAGCAGAGTGTCTCTAAACCTCTCAGCTTCTGCTTCTTTAGCCTCAGCGTGTCTCATCCGCTGCAAGCGCCGCTTCTGGGACTTCGTGATTCCACTTGGGCACCATCGTGGCAACAGCACCTTGGAGGCCGATGCGCATTAGTATTCTTCCCCATTGGGTGTTCATCGGCTTTTTCACTAGGAAACACTAACCGATCCTTTACCGATGTTCTCTTAGGAGGGATAAATGTATGGTTCATCGGGCAACTCTCCAGAGTAGGCAAAGACATCCTTTCCTCCCAGCAGTATCGAAAAAACGGACACTCCCAGTGCTCCGTCTCCCAACCTTTATCTTCCGAATTATCGTGAATCGGTTCAGGAGCATTTGATCTGTCGTTCTTACGAGGCGTCTCCTTAGCCATCCGATCATATTTTTCCAACAGCTGATCAAAGGTTGCCTTCGGCCATGGCTTATAGATCGGGTTATCATTGCGCCCGCGCTTCACCTCGCGCCACTCACCAGTTCTTTCGCCACGTCTACCTGACGATCGAAATTTTAGTTCTGGCCTCTCTTGAACCATAATCCTTTTATCGCCAACAAGCACCTGGAACCGATTGGAACTCTCGGGAGCATCGGCTTTTCTTTTGGCGTCTACCATGCCAACAAAACCGATTGGGAATGGTTCCGTATCAATCTGTGCTGGAGTGTCCGATTCAACGCTCTTGCGAGGTGTCTCTTTAGCCATCCGATCATATTTTTCCAATAGCTGATCAAAGGTTGGCTTTGGCCTTGGCTCAGAAATCGAATCATAATTATGCCCACGCTTCACCTCGTGCCACTCACCAGTTCTTTCACCACGTCGGCCTGACGATCGGAATTTTAGTTCTGGCCTCTCTTCACCACGATCCTTTTATCGCCAACAAGCACTTTGAACTGATTGAAACTCTCGGGATCATCGGCTTTTCTTTTGGCGTCAACCATGCCAACAAAACCGACTGGAAACGGCTCCGTATCCATCTGTGAATTTTTACCTTGATATCGTAGTTGTCCACTCTCAATCGCCTTCTGCACCACTTGTTTGAATACATTGCATTCATTGGTGGCGTGTGAGTAAGAGTTGTGCCACTCGCAATATTTCCACTTTTTCACCTCCTCAAGTGGAGGAATAACATTCCCTTGCTTAAGCCGAATCTGCTTTTCCTGCAACAGATGATCGAAAATCCGATCATATTTGGATGTATCAAAAGAATACTTGCTCTTCTCTAGACCTTTCGGCTTTATCCATCCCAGCTCGAATTCTTTCTTGTTGTTCACCCATTCAGCAACATAGGCACCCATGTCCTCAGTATCGGAATCATCCGAGTCTTCAACTTCATCAGTATCAACGACATTGATAGCCTTATCCTTACCCTTATTGTTATTGTTATTATTTCGATATTCTCTCTGCTGTCCTGGGTATGCATTATCTGAGAATCGGCTCTCATTCAGCGCGATCTTGTGAGCCAGATGAGATATATCAGCGAATTCCTGGTTGCCCACCTTTTTTGATTAACGGGTAGTAATCCATTAGAAGCCAATTCTGCCAACTCATTATCAGGCAGTGAAAGGCTGTAGCATCGGTTTCTCACTTCCCTGAACCGACGCAAATAATCATTTACCGATTCCCCAAACTTTTGTTTAATCATCATGATGTCGGTAATTCGTGCTTCGTTCTCTCCAGAATAAAAGTATTATGAAACTTCTTCTCCAGATCAGGCCAGGAAGTGATACTGTTTGGAGGAAGCGATGTGAACCAATTAAATGCCGATCCCGATAGCGATAGTGGGAACAATCGGCATTTGAGAGTGTCCTTTGATGCAGCCTCCCCGCAGAGCGCAAGAAATCTAGCAATATGCTCGCGCGTGGAGGTGTGATCACTTCCGCTAAATTTGGCATTCGCGAAATCAGGAACACGGTACTTGTGCGGATATTCCGTTTCATTGAAAGCCGATGGATACGGCATAGTATAATGCGGAGCAATTTTAGGCGTGTTGAATCCACATTGTTTCATCATGTTATAAACTAGAATCCTTGTCATCTCTTCCAGATTTTCATTCACCCCGGGATTAATCGGCTGATACTTGGTATCATCTGAATTGGAGTTGGGTTGATTGTCAATGGAGGGTTTGGTTGCAAGATCCCAGAGTGAGATGTTCCCGGTTGATTGGAAGCTGGATATTGGTTTCCCAAATTCACCCCATGAGGAATATTCCGATTCATCGGAGGACCTTGCCCAGTCATAATATTGTGTAGAGCAGCACTTGTCCCCTCTTGGACGATTCTTCCCAAAACCGATGACTAATCCAGCATCGATCGGTAAACAGACCTGTTAATCTGATCCCTTATCACTTCGGAAAAATCTCCTGTAAGCAGTGGATCTCCAATAGAAGTCTTCGTAATCTGGCTACTACGGGTTTTCCGATAGCCAGTTAGCATTCTCTTCTTGTTCTCATCATGGATCTCCGCGAGCCTATCTTCGATTTCTTTATTCTGATCTGGGCTCAATTCGTCAAACGTCACTGCCTCAGCAGTGAGCTTGAGCGCTTCCAACGCTGCCTCGATGTCGGTACGCGTCATCGCGTCGGATTTGATTGTTAGGGTCCCACCAGGCGTGCCCAAAAGTATGTTGACACAAAAGAGTGAACTTCTGTGAACACACGTGCGGAAGCGTCAATCCTGTGATTGTGTCGCAACCAAAGACCAAGCGTGCCAGTCAATTTGACCTGTAAATTGACAAGGATAAAATCGTTGTGGATAACATAGACCCCGGATACCCACACGACGGGCCTAAAAGACCACCCGACAGGGGATGGACCAAGTCGGGTGGATAAGGACGGGTATCACTCAGACTCTAGAAGACTTGCTCGGCAAGAAAAGACAGGAAGATAGAAACCTATCCCTAATTAATAGGAATCCTACCTCGTAACCGACTAGGACTCTTCCTTGTAATCTCACCCCCTACACTATATAAAGGGGGTAGGGGGCCATAGTTCGGAGAACAGATCCCATGAGGCCATCTACAACATCTACATCTAGAGAATCACACATCTAGATCTTGATCATCTCCCAGGTTGATCATCATCTTGTACACATTTACCCCATATAATCCCAGAGCACAGGACGTAGGGTATTACCTCCGCCATGAGGGCCTGAACCTGTATAAATCCTTGTCTTGTGCTACCATCGAGTTTAGATCTTGCGCTCATCGCCCCATATATAATCATTGCCGACGGTACACCCCAGTTAGTTACCAGTCGACAATCGTCAGTAATATAGCCCTAATTGGCTTTTCAATATAGCCAGATCAGGTTTTTCGTAATCGGCCTTAAGGAACCCGATTACAAGATCTATCGGTTTAATACCCGATAGAGCAAATAAATCTAAATGTTCTTTCAATTGTAAATCTTACTTCTTTTTGGTATTTTTATATGATATTAAGAATAAACCTTCTCGTCAATACATCGGATTAAATCAAATAATAGATCGAATAGATTGGTCAGGCCAAGGCAGTATTCAAATCTAAAGCATGATGTAAACCAACAAATCGGTTTAAAGATTTAAAACTAATAAAGGTAAAAACAATACTGATCGGCAAACATCTAAACATGCAAAATTCTAAACAAGGCATACGCAAGATTGATTAAACGAGACAGTTGCATACATCGGATTCAGGAAAAGCACATGAGATATTTGACAATCGGCATTGCAAGATAAACACACATTACAGATCGATTAAATCGAGGCAGTGCAATATGCGAGAACACGTTAAAGATCGGTAAATCCCGAGACAGTTTAACATGCTTTGTATACATGAGATCAATATGATACAGCCATGCATACAGGGTACAAGGAGAGAATCGATTATCCCATCGAGATAGCTCTACCTGCGAGTTGAAGCCTTTCGACGAGGTCGATCGGATTCGAGAAAAGTATTGGTGTTTGATGTATGATGTCCTTTGTTCTCGAGACCTAAGGTCCTATTTATAGTATTACAAAGTCAATACCGATACGACCTATTTTATCGTGTCGCGCTTCTGATCAGATCGTATCTCTTCCGAAGTTTTGTACTCATCGGTATTCTTCAACTCTCTTTGCCGATATAGCCCATTTCCGATTCAGCCCAATAATTCCAACATATTTGGCCTTTTCTAAATATCCAATTTCCTGCCAAATTTGGGTGTCAACAGTTACTATAACCCATGAGACGGCGATCATCATCACCATGCCCCTTCCTGTCCACCGGGCCATCATGCTTAAACCTCCATGATTATGTACAAAACTATTACACTTAATAGAAAGTAACGAATATGCACGAGGATTCAAAACATTACATATTAATACACAAATCTCGATTAAACACACATGTGTATCATATACTCGAGGGCTATGGTGTTTACATATACCGTGCAAAATCAATTTAAGCACATAATCAAATTCTCTAAGGAAATGTGAACACGTAACAACTATAAAGGGCCAACAAAAATATGTACTTTACTAGAACCAATTTACACAATGTGAATCATATTGACAATTTATTTTCACAAAACATTTCCTAAGCGTTCTGCCGCGCCGCTCGTCCCTCTGCGTCACCGAGTGCGCCGTCGGCTCAACTGTCTCGCCCCAAGCCTATAAAACCTTGGCCGCCCCGCTGGCCTTGCCTTTCCCGCTTTCCCCAAAATCCACCCTCAACGGCATCGAAGAAATCCCGGTGAACTCGTGAGCCATTCCCCTATTCCTCGCCCCGAGCCTTCTTCACTCATCCTAAAGCCTTCCCCTCACTCAATTTCAGGGAAGCTATTTGGAGGTGCCAGGCTTGCGGAGCCCCTGTTCCAGTCACCGTCGGGTCCTCCACCGCCAGCCGTCCCCGAGCCCGCTCGTCCCCATCGAAGCTCGTAGTGAGCACCCCCTTGACCCCCTCTAGCTCGCCGTCCATGCCCGTAGCCTGTAGATCCGTATCATGGCACGGATTTTCCGGTGAATCCACGGTTTTCGCCGCCGCCGCGTCCAGCCACCTCAGGCCTCGGCGCGTGCGTCGTTAGGACCCTTAGGGGCTGTAGATGCCGGAGCGTGAACACTCTTGGCAGACCATGGGCAGTAGCGCCGCCGCGGCATGAGCCGTCGCCGCTGGCCACATCGCCGCTTCCAGAGGAAGACAATGAGCAGTGGCCGCCGATCTTGCGCTAAGATTCATGCAGGATGTGAACGTAGAGTTGATGAAATGCGGGCCCCATTTGCCATAAAACGTTCCACGCACGGGGTTCGATCGGTGTCACTACCTGGTGGGCTCAGGGCCCAATGGACAGTTTAAGTGGACACACCTGTAAGCACTACGTGAGTCCCGTGCGAAAGCGTCTCAGCAAAATACGCCTTCGGGGTTTCCATCCCGGTCGGCGCGAGCGCGCGCGTGGGCCCCTTTCGCCGCTAGACCGGCTCGTTCGCTGGATCGTCCCGAAGGATTTTCATCCTTTTTCCAGTGATTTAATCATTTATTTAATTACAGAAATAGCTAGGGATTTATTTAAAATAGTTAAAGGCTCCCCAAAATTCTTGAAAAATTCAGGTAAATAGTTTAAGCCATTTCCGATTTTATAAAAATATGAAAACTACATCTGCAATGGAAATGGCACTGTTTAGTTGATATATTAGATTTTCCTATATGGAAAATGGTTAAACTAAATTCTAGGGTGATTTTGGTAATATTAAATAATGAATCTGACCTTGAAAATTCATTAGAAATTAAAAGGTATAGATACATGTCATATTAGTCAAAGAAATTTAAAAATGATATTCTTCTTTAGTATTTAAACACTAGACACAATCAAGTAATTAGCAAACCCCCTAATAAATTAAACTAGGTGCTTAATTTAGAAAATATATTAATAAGAGATATAACTCAGGATTACCTCATATATTTGGGAGCACCTAGTATATTGTCAACTCCAATAAACTTTAATCTAAACATGTGCCGTATTATTAAGTACTGTCAACGTTTGTCGTTTCCAAAAACCCTAATCGTCCTATTGTGATCGTATCGTATGATATCTTATTTTGGGTATACCTAGACTATTATAATAATATTATTGTTATTTAATAACGCATTAGGTCATGCAAGGCATATCATACGAAAATTAGAATCGTTAAACGATCTTGGAGGATACTGTCAAACGGTAAAACCTAGGGCACGTGCATGCACCATGATTTCTGCTTGCATTAGTTAGTAATTATTGGTTGATTGTGTGATTAGACATAGGTGATCCCAAAGGGAGGTTTTGTGACGCTGAGGAGGACCATCTACCTGAGCAAGACGAGTTAACACTTACTCTTTAGATGTTGTTCATATTAGAGAGAGATTGCGACTTTCCCTAGTGCGGACTAACATCGCTAATATCATGTTCATTACCTTGTTTTTCCTATTAACTATTTTGTTTATCTCTACTATTATAAAGCACCTTATGGACGTGGTGGTTGTTCGAACTTTCAATCTAGAACGTTCATCTCGCTTGTTGCAATTTGTTTTTCGCCGTCCGATCTGCTCACGATCTGCTCGCTGGCCGCATCTCCTGTGATTGCGGATCGCAATAACTACCCTCGTCCGGTCGTCCCCCCTCTCTTCCTCCCTCCCGCCCTCCACCGCACCTCCCTCACCCGCTGCCCCCGTCTCTGCACCCCCTCTCTCCGCCGCTCCCTCCCTCTCTCTCCGCCGCACCCCCCGCCGCCCTCTCTCTCTCTCACCTCCCTCACCCGCTGCCCCCGCCGCCGCCACAGGGGAACGACGACCTAGCGGCGGCGGCGATGGGACAAACTGGCGCGGCGGCGGCGGCTAGATCTGGCACGGCGACGACGAACTCCCTCTCTCTCCGCCGCACCCCCTCTCTCCGCCGTCCTCGCCCTCTCTCCCGTCGCCCCCACGCCACCTCCCACCCGGTCGCCAACCGCGCCGCCACCTCCCTCTATCCCTCCGCTCGCGCCGCCCCGGGCCTCCTCCCTGGCGTCACCTCGGCCCCGTGTCGCGCCGCCCAGGGCCACGCCACGCCGCCTCCCACCCGGTCGCCGGTCGCCGTCTTTTAAGGGTAAGCGCCCCCCCTCTCTCCCCCCTTCCGTCTCAGGCTAGGTCGTCTCGGGGCAGCCGCCGGCGGCGGCATCGACGGCGATGCCTTCTTTCGCCGTCCGCGGCACACAGCTCAGCAGCCTCCATCATCGTCGCCTCCCTGCTCTTCCATGGTGCTCGTTGAAGCTTTATTGGTGAGTTCTTATCTACAGTGCTCGTTGTATACATCTCTGATACCATGTTCTTTCCATGGGCTCGTCGCATTGGCAGATGAACAACTTCAGAGAGGAGCTCGTCCAGGTTCTCCGCAGGCAGGATGCCGACTTCGTCCGGGGGAGCTCAAGGTTCCAGGGAGTCACCCTGCACAAGTGCGCAGATGGGAGGACAGGATCGACCAGCTCATGGGCAAGAAGTAATCCACTGATTCATCAGAACCAACAAAAAAAAAATTCAACTTTTGTTAGTTTAGAAACATAACATAGATTTAACTTGTTGATCATTTCCTGTATGGATTGTTTGCATCTTTTATTTTTTTCTGATATCCAGGCTTGCATGCTTGACTGTGCTGGTTTTTATTCATTTATCTGCTGGTAGCTTGGAAGAAGCCCTAATGTCTTTTGCGTCATTCAATAATCTTTGCAGAACTCACATAATAAGCAAAGTGGACAGAACAAGATGGAGGTATGCCTATGAGGCTACTAAAATATCTATGTCTGCTGCTTTTAGATTCATTAAACACTGCATATTGTACTGAATTTCGGTACTAATATTCTAGCATTTTCCATACATGAATGCAGCAAGTCTACCATATATACCTGGGATATAGCAAGTCACCGTTGATATAACTTTAGTATTTAAAAAAAATATAATGGGCTAATAAAGGTAATTCTGAATTAGACATTTCAAAGTGAAGCTTGATTCTAAAGGTAATCTGGTTGTTAAATTATTCTTTCCACTATTATTTTATTCTCTTGTTTTCAGATGTAAGCTATGACAGAGACTCAGATTAGTTATGAATTATCTATACTTTGTGTTTCTACAGCCAAGGGGTAGCCTTTTGTGGGTATAGCATTCCTCATCCTGCTGACAACAATGTCAACATAAGAGTTCAGACTACAGGTACTGCGCAATATTTTGTGATCCTGAATTTCATGTTAGTATTCACTATAAATTGAGTTGAAGTTATTATATAATTGCTCAATTCCTTTTCTAATACATTTTCATGAAGGTACCAGTATTTCAAAAAGTCCATGAGTTGTACTTTGAAAAATGCCTTTATCTATGCTGCCTTCGGTAACTGTTTAGATTTCAGGTTTAGAAGAGAACATATGAAGTGTTAAACCTAAACATTCTTAGGAAATTTTTCATATGAGTACCTCATTTACTGTTAAAAGGTTTATGGTAATAGGATGCTATGTAGTTCAATTGTTGCCCTTTGCTTTTGTGGCGTTTTGTAGAGGTTTTTTCTAAATTAACTGCCCAAAGTGATTTTTCAGGTGCAAATTCCAGTATTAGGATAATCACCGATGCCGGCGTCGGCCAGTACGCTGCTGTACGCCTCCACCGGACCCGACGCCAGGGCACACGCCTATCTTCTCCTGCGACACCGGCGGTGACCGGAGCGCCGCCGCTCTCCTCCACCAAACGGCATTGCGGCGCTGCCACTCCCTTGCCATTGCCGGTGCGTCATGGCCGCCTCTCCCCCTATGTGGTGGTCCAGCGTCGCCTGCCGTCACACACGTCCCCTGTCTCTGACCATTGTCCCCGTCTCTGCCTATCCTTCCAGACCGGCGCCAAAAGGTTTCACCCAAGGCGCGCACACGGTGGCGGTCTCCTGCGGCGGCGACGCCCTCGTCCTTTCCCTGGTACTCCTCTCCCCCTTCCCCTTCCCACCGCCTTCTCCTCTCCGTTTTCTCCCACAGAACAC
Source organism: Raddia distichophylla (assembly GCA_005191435.1). Taxonomy (NCBI): domain Eukaryota; kingdom Viridiplantae; phylum Streptophyta; class Magnoliopsida; order Poales; family Poaceae; genus Raddia; species Raddia distichophylla. Next base: position 2,157,747 of record SPJY01018096.1, read on the forward strand.
CGGCACTGCTCCTAACCCCGCACATCGGCGCCGCTCCTACTCCGCACATCTGTGGGGCTGCTCCTATCAATGCTCGTCTGCGGCACAAGGTGTGTGGATCCATCCAAGGCCACTCTCCAAGGATCCACCCAACAATGAAGCTGCTCCTCAACATTCTTTTTTATAGTCACTACTTAAAAGTAATGGTATGCCTTTTTAATGGAAGCCTTTGTTTTATGGTCTATATTTTCTATGCATCAGGATAATTAGATGAAACTTAGCATATTTCCCGCTTCACACTTAAATATGTCAGGAACTGCGGATGATACATATTTGGTGGATTCAAGTCCAACAAAAAGAGAGCAAGGGAACTACACCAACTAACTAGGTATGCTCCACTGCAAAAATGTGTTTTTCTAATTCTGTACCGGTCAAGATTCTCATTATGAGATGCACTTTGTAATACGAACACAATCTTTTATTGGCATTCTCTGGGCTACCTAAGATTTTTTAGCTCTTTTAGTGCCAAAAAAAGCTAATAGTCTAATACAATTATACCTAGATCAAGACTAACTTCATATGATGCATCTGATGTATAGGTTCGGTTGCTCACCTGGTTACTGAATTGTTGCTAATTTTCGAAAAACATGGCCACCAAACTGGCTCCAAATTGAAGAGATTGTTAAATAGCTACAAGTTAGCTTAGTGTCTCCGTATCCGGAGAGATGTATATTTGTATAGGTTGGACAGTAGCATCCCATATTTCAACAACAATGGTGCATGTTAGGTACCAGTATTTCAAACAGTCCATGAGTTGTACTTTGAAAAATGCCTTTGTCTATGCTGCCTTCGGTAACTGTTCAGATTTCAGGTTTAGAAGAGAACATATGAAGTGTTAAACCTAAACATTCTTAGGAAATTTTTCATATGAGTACCTCATTTACTTTTAGGAACCGAAAGAATTGACATTTGATAAATCAATTTCAGGTTGGTGCATGCTCTGAAGATGATGTTTTGAGGTGCCATGAATTAATATATTGTAGTCAGATTTCGATCACCATGAAGTTACTTTGGGACTTCATGGCCATTGTTTTCTTATCGTGGCACCGTTTTAACACGTTAAATTAGTCTTTTCTCTTTAGTTCTTACCTGGCAAGTATGGTGTCCACAATATGTTTCATACACGTAAGGCTACCAATTGGGCCTGATCATACAATGGGTCTTATATAGCTGTAGTATTCTATAGACTCCAGTAATATAAATGGTAGACTAGCGTTTTTCAGGGTCTATGTGATCGCCACTATAAGTGTTTTGCTGCTATTTTCTCATAAAATTAAACCTAGCCCATACATTTAGAAGGTTTATAGTAATAGGATGCTATGTAGTTCAATTGTTGCCCTTTGCTTTTGTGGTGTTTTGTAGAGGTTTTTTCTAAATTAACTGCCCAAAGTGATTTTTCTAGTGCAAATTCCAGTATTAGGATAATCACCGACGCCGGCGTCGGCCAGTACGCTGCCGTACACCTCCACCAGACCCGACGTCGGGGCGCACGCCTATCTTCTCCTGCGACACCGGCGGTGACCGGAGCGCCGCCGCTCTCCTCCACCAAACGGCATTGCGGCGTTGCCTCTCTCTTGCCATGGCCGGTGCGCCATGGCCGCCTCTCCCCTAATGCGGTGGTCCAGCGTCGCCTGCTGTCACGCCGTCCCCTGTCTCTGACCATTGTCCCTGTCTCTGCCTATCCTTCCAGACCGGCGCCAAAAGGTTTCACCCAAGGCGCGCACACGGTGGCGGTCTCCTGCGGTGGCGACGCCCTCGTCCTTTCCCTAGTACTCCTCTCCCCCTTCCTCTTCCCACCGCCTTCTCTCCGTTTTCTCCCACAGAACACCGACAGTGCTCCTAACGCCGCACATCGACGCCGCCGCGCCTACCTCCGCTCGTCAGCTCGTTTGTGACGCCGCTCCTACTCCGCACATCAGTGGCGCTGCTCCTATCAATGCTCGTCTGCGGTGCAAGGTGTGTGGATCCATCCAAGGCCACTCTCCAAGGATCCACCCAACACTGAAGCTGCTCCTCAACATTTTTTTTATAGTCACTACTTAAAAGTAATGGTATGCCTTTTTAATGGAAGCCTTTGTTTTATGGTCTATATTTTTTATGCATCAGGATAATTAGATGAAACTTAGCATATTTCCCGGAACTGCGGATGATACATATTTGGTGGATTCAAGTCCAACAAAAAAAGAGAGCAAGGGAACTACACCAACTAATTAGGTAATGCTCCACTGCAAAAATGTGTTTTTCTAATTCTGTAGCGGTCAAGATTCTCATTATGAGATGCACTTTGTAATACGAACACAATCTTTTATGTGCATTCTCTGGGCTACCTAAGATTTTTTAGCTCTTTTAGTGGCAAAAAAAAAGCTAATAGTCTAATACAATTATACCTAGATGAAGACTGACTTCATATGATGCATCTGATGTATAGGTTCGGTTGCTCACCTGGTTACTGAATTGTTGCTAATTTTCGAAAAACATGGCCACCAAACTGGCTCCAAATTGAAGAGATTGTTAAATAGCTACAAGTTAGCTTAGTGTCTCCGTATCCGGAGAGATGTATATTTGTATAGGTTGGACAGTAGCATCCCATATTTCAACAACAATGGTGCATGTTAAGATGGCCATAAGTCAATATTTTAAAACCCTATTATTTTCGCATACTTTAGGTAGGTCATGAGGTAAGAATAAGATATCCAGGTTTATTGATATTTTTCTAAACTGGAGATATACAAGTATAGGTTCGGTTGCTCACCTCGGCAAGGAGCTCCAACTGTTCCACCACGTCAATCTCCCAACCAGTGATATTGATGCATCTCCGCCTCATCCTTGCAGCATGAACTTCATCGCGGACCCTCCTCCGTGGATCAGGATGCCGAGGTGAAGAAGCGTAGGGGCAGAGCACTGGTGGCGCCTAGCACGGTGGTGTAATGGTGTTCGCCGAGCGAGGTGCTCGGGCGCTCGCAAAATGCTTAGTGGTTGGTCGCTACTCATTGTAGTGTTCCGTTTAAGTATAGATGGCCAGATGGACCGGGCCAAATGGGCTGGCACGAAAGCCCACTTTTCGGCCCGGCACGAGCACGGCACGGCACGAAAATAAATGGGCCGTGCCGGCCCGGTCCGACGAGACATGCCGTGCTTGGGCCGATGGCTAGGCCCGTGGGCCAGCCCGGCACGGCATGATTATATTTTTTTGTTTGGACCCACAAAGGTACATATAATATAGCAAAGTATAATAGTTGAACACAAATTAAAGTGCGACCTGCTGGCTAGGAGGTGGGGGATAGTGCGCAGCAACCCAGGAGGTCCCTGGTTTGAATCCTCCATCCCCCACCTTGTGTTTATTTTTGCAATAAATTGTAGCAGCAGCAGCTTCAGCCCGATATGGCCCAGCAAAGGCCCTTCGTGCCGGGTCGGGCCCGATCTAAACGGGCCGTGCCGGGCCGCCCGTTTGGCCATCTATACGTTTAAGTCCGACATTTGTTTTGGCTTCTTTAGGGGCTGGGAGCATTCCTTCCTAAAGTTGAGTTTAAGTACAGGATAAATATGCAAGCAATATTTGCTGATTAATCGATGATTTGCTTCTCTGCCTTTAGTGGTTGAAATACCATTCCTTTCTCTATATAGATATAATACTTTGATGCAGCAAATCCTAGGCAGAAGATGTGGCTGAGCTTTTCAGATAATCCTGGCAGAAGATGTGGCTGAGTTTTTGAGATAACAAATGCCATCGTCATATCATTTGCATCTTCAATTGGGATGTTGAGGAATAAGAGGAAGCGTCGTTTTAGTATCTAAATTTATATTCTTTGATTTTTAGATCATGTTTCATTTTGAAGCATAACTGACCGTTGATGCCTATTAGTAAATCACTTTATTTTCTGGTTCACAATTCATATATTTACGATTCAAATGGGCATGCTTGATGAGATCTTTTTATATGTGATTGATATTCATAGCCGCATGCTTGCATTTTCTGACTATCATGTCATAATGCTTATATGACTTAGTATTTTTATTTCTTCCGATGGTTCCTAAATTTTGTCATAGTGTTAGGTCATTTAGTATTTTTATTTCATTAGTTGGTTCCTAAATTTGAAATCTGTGGTGGTTGGTCACCAATAATTTTTATGTCAAGTAATGTTTCAACCTAAACGATCCAAGCTACAACATGTCACGTGCTACACTCTCGATCTTTTCTACAAATCACCCTTCATTATTATATTTTTGTCTACGAATTATGTTTTCCTTTCATCCCTTTATGGTCCGTGGCAGAGCACCGGTATTTTACTAGTTATTTAAATGCATGCTTAGTACTCTGCCTAATTGTTAATCATGTAATACTTATACATGCCTGCCCTTGATCTGTTTAGCCTTAATGACTGCCTTGATTGTCATTACTCTTGTTAGCCTATGATTAGTCTGGTAATTACTTTAACCCTACCTAATAGGTAAAACTTGCTTAGACTGGCTTAGGCTTAAATAAATTTTTCGGCTAATCACCACGGAACAGTGAACCGATATTCACCGGTCATTCATTCCTTTCATTTAAATATGATATGACATATGACAGTTAGGGCTATTAGTTGCATGTTGGGCTGATTGTGTTTGAGGGTAAGGTTATGTGGGAGGTCGGTCTGGTTTGCTCAGTTGGTTGGGATAGCCCAAGTGTGGTATGGTCGATGACCGTGGAAGTAGAGATTGATCGCTGGGTTGCCCCTAGAGGACATCTGGATGGATGATTGAGGCACAAGGTTCCTGGTGCTGGGTTTAGCCAGGGCTTACCCAGGAGGAGCGCGGAGTAACACGCGTAGCGGGGAGATCGCCGCCATCTGAGGGATGGTTCCAACACAACGCATGGCCATCACGTGGAGTACGAGTCTTAGATCGCCAGCTATGAGCGCTCTGCGAAGGCCCTTTGGGACCATTCTCGATTGGGACCGCCATGAGTCATCACCGAGGGTGATAAAGGCCACACTTCCCCTGGGTGACGGTCGGATAGTGAGGGCTGGCAACCCCCTAGGGCGAGGCAGGCATGCCATCGCAAGTGTGGTCCACAACAGGATTGGCAAATCCTGGAAAGATGGCGGATCTAGGAATTGTTGGGGGCACCAAGAGGAAAGTCGGGGTGATCAGTCAAGCAGTTTCGGTATATGGTCGAGAGTTGGTCTATTGTGGGTTGGTTGGAATGGTTGGTTGATCAGTTAGGTTAAGGTGCTTTATTGAGATGGTAAACCTCTGATTTATATAAACAAGACAAATTCTAGTTGATGCTAGTTAAGATGATTTCAAAATCTTATAAAACCTGGCTTTACGCAAATAAATAAACCTTTCCTCCAAATAAATCCTTCTAAACACTATGTGCATTAAGGGAAGTGTTAACTAGCCAGCGTTTGGATGACGCTGACCTCGCCTACTTACTTTCTTTAGACGAGGGTCTTGAAGAGGATCCGTACGAGTGCCATGAAGACGATGGACAGGACTTCGGTGGACCTGGCAAGTCTTAGGGGTTGCTCCTATCGCTGGTAGGACCTTAGCCGATAGGAGATTCTTTTGGGTACATATTTTTGTGATAGCTGCAAACTCTGAACACTGTTTGTATAATAAGGCGTGTATTGTCCGCCTTACTAAAATCGCCTAAGGGCGTAAAATGGAATGTAATATTTGGGGATTTTATTTAATCGATGTATGCTTGTATCGGCTACGTGATCTTCCGCACTAGTGTACTGATCCAGGGACAAGTGCATGGGATTCCGACTCTCAAGGTAAGATGAAATTGAGGGTTGACAAGATTAATCCAATTAACCTTATAACTTGTGACCGAGTGAGGGGTTCCTCACTCCTTCCAAAGAAAAATGTGACCTACCTAACATACAGATGTAGCACAAAGCATATACACATACAACTAGCCATGCCAGCCACTCATCGACCGAGTCCAGCATGAGGCACAGCGACCATGACGATAACCATTTGTCGATGGTTATTATTCACAACATTTTATATAATTTCGACCGTCAACGTAATCATAAAATAAGAAAATTATGGATAATTTTTTACAAATTTCCAAGTTTCATAAGTCTTGGTGAGTTTTGAGTTTGCAGGGACCTACACACAAAAACTAAGCAAATTCATAAAAAAAAAGTGGGCCTGGTCGACCAGACCTAGGCTAGCCGACCCACCCTAGGCCGCTCGGCCGGCTTTTGAGCCCGAGCCGGCTGTGTTTTCTCCCAGCAATCCAAAAGCACACCAGGGAGCCATCTAGGCCGCCCACACACGTCGGTTTCATCCGAAGGTGAGCAAAACACCGAGGAGGATCAAAGGCCCCACCTAAAGTTGGTTTTACCCGCTTCAACTGCCACAACCAACCTGAGGTAAGCAATCCTAGACGTTCAAATGGAATCCTGAAGAAACGAAGGGCCGAGGGGAGCCAAAGACCCTTTCAGCCGATCCACCCAGGGCCAAATCGGCCGACCTCACCTCTTTGTTTCTTGGATGCTACTTCACTCCATTGAAGACCTACATGTGTCCCTATACGTGTACAACCGTCATTGGTCCCGTGGTACTATAAATAGAGGTGCCTTGTGCCATTCCAAAACACGAAGAAGTGAGGGAAAGAAGAAGAAAGCAGCGTTACACTGCACAAATAGAAAGTAAAGTAGGGAGAGAGAGAGATGAGAGCTTAGTGCTAGGGAGAAGTCGGAGTGTCGGCTATGTTCCACTTTGTGCTCTGAAGATGAACTCGGGTGTGAGTTTAGCTATGCTCTTCTGTTTGGTAACACTTTAGCTCTGATTATTTACTTATAAAGTAAAGTCATTTCATACTTATGTTTCTCTATTGGTATTCGGTTTGTGGTAGATAAATTGTGTTTATCCTGCTCAAGTGCTTTATCAAGTGACGACTTGATAGTAGTGATGCTATGTGTAGACGTGGTGTCTAGACTAGTTAGTACCTGGTAGACACCTGATTCGACGGTGGTGCGGTAGGTAGTAGGTGGTGACAACCCTGCTATCCAGGTGGTATTAGCTCTTGCGAAGTCCGCCCCGTTAGTCTCAGTCCAGTCAAGCACAATCGGCGGTGACCATAATCATCCGAAGTTCTTAGCTTATAGCCGGTGATAGTGGATCGACCGAGCTCCGATTAAGAGTAGCTTTCATGTTGGGTGAGTTTGTGCTTTTAGCCAAGTGATACCTATTCAGTTGAAGCTCACGACCCGAATTATCTTATCCCGCTCCCGTCATTATCACCATTACCACCATCCGGTCAAGCTAGATTGTAAACAAGAGCACTTCTCATTCTTTGTGAAAAATCGATACCTTGGAATATTTTTGGGTGAAACCTACCGCGATATCCGTGCGCTTGCGGATTAAGTCTAGCAGGCATAAAAATCACCAACAAGCTTTCTGGCGCCGTTGTCGGGGAACGATAGCTATTTTCTAGTTTTGAATCTTGCTTGTTCGTGTACCTCCACATATACCACGAGGATAACACTTCTATCTATCAATTTTCGGCTCACAAGGGGTAATTCCCTGGAGCCTCCATCATCTTCAGACCCCATCGATACACCAAGCTATGAGCTCCGGCTAGGGCTCATAGATATGGTCCGGGAAAATTCTTTTGTTGGATTGGAAGGAGAGAACCCATATCACCATCTCCGTGGATTCGAACAACTTTGTTTGATTATTGTAATTCGGGGAATGGCAGATGCTGAAATGGAAACTATTTCTATTTTCCCTAACGGGATCAGCCAAAACGTGGTTTAGTCAGACCATAGGAAGTTTTATTGGTCGCTGGGAAGCACTCCAGAATAATTTTTGTTGACGTTCTTTCCTCTTGCAAAGATTGTCGAATTACAAAAACATGTTTTAAACTTCCAACAATTAGAGGAGGAAACCGTGGGTGCAGCTTGGGCACGCTTTATCCATCTGGCCTATTCGAGACACGACCTATCCATTCCTGAAGTAATGCACATGCAACATTTTGTTGAAGGGCTTAAACCGACTAGTGTCATGTTCTTAAACATAGATTTTGGAGGATCTTTCGTTTACAAAACTGTAGGACAAGGGAAGGAAATCTTGGAAAAAACTACTGGGCAATACTCCCTTCGAAGAGGTTTTTGTCGACGGTTGGGATATTGACCCAAGTCAACCAAGGTTCTTCAGAAGTGAGATAGGAGACACGCCAAACAACCACGAACAGCAACGGACAGGAGACGGGGGTTTTTATCCTGGTTCAGGCCTCTCAGGAGAGATAATAGCCCTACGTCTAGCCTTTCTCTATATCAAAGAGGATTACAGGTGGAACTCGGCGAGATCAGCAGGTCTCGGCGAGTAATATGCGAAATCTAATGGCCAGGGTCCCTCTAAACATCGTAAGGGCCCTGTTTATATAGTACGGAGCAAACCGACCTACCGAGGAATATCGGGCCGGGCTAACTACGAGATCGTAACGAACTCATACATGCCAAATACAACCTACGGTAGATAAGCTAATCTCCAAGTCTTGGGGATCACGACTCCTATTCCAATCCGGGAAACCACTAATACCACGATCTAACACCTTATAGGCAGTAATTTCCATGGAACATTCCTAACCACACTCTAATCAGCAGATAAACAAGAGTAACCATATGGAGGACAAGCCCTAATCTTGATCTTTACCTTCGTTCCTCACGGTCACCTCTTTCCCTTTGCCTCTCTCCCGTTGGTCTCCAACCAAGCCAACAGGACGACGAACCGGCGAAGGCCCAACCACGGACGGCGTCGGTGTGGTGCTGGGCGGTGGCGGGCACGGCGCTGGGCGATGGCGCGCGGCGCGGGACAACAGCGGGGTTGGTGCTTGACGACGGCGGTGCGGTGGCGTCGGCGCGACGCCAGAACGCCAGCGGCAGCGGCGCAGCACGGCGACGGCAGCAGGCACGGGGCAGATGGGGCGGCGGCTGGCTTGCCTGGGAGGAACCGTCGGGTTCCTCTCCTCCCACTACCTCTGAACCCCCTTGAATGGGCCGGCCTGGGCCAAGGGCCCATGGGCTATCACACGGGAGTTGAACCCCTGACCTGTAGCTCCACCGCCGAGGATGCTACTAGTTGAGCTTAGCTCAGTTCTCGAAATGCTCGTTTTCTACATCAGACTTGCTCTTTTCAACATTACGTACCATTGTATTTTATTAGTAAAATGCATGGATGATCCTTAAACTTGTAGTGATGTGTCACTCAGATCCACAACCTTCAAAACTGGACAAATGCATCCCTAAACTTGTTATTTCGTTCTTTTAAGTCCAAAAACTACTCTTACGGGCGGTTTTGTCTAACGTGGCATAAAAATCCAAAAAATCAAAAATAAAATAAAAATTTAGAGAAATATGAAAGAAAAATGAGAAACCGAAATTTTTTCAAAATAACTTAGAAAATCCAAAAACCTCAAAAAAAATTTTAAAAAACAAAAATTTGAAAGAAAAATCCAAAAAATAGAAAACAGGACTAAAAAATAGAAAAAATGGAAAGCATAAAAAATCATAAAAAGAATATAAATAGAGAAAACTAGACTAAAAATTAGGAAAAAATCCAACAAAAGAAAACCCTAAAAAACTAGGGAACCCAAAAAAATTAGAAAAATTGTAAAAACTGAAAATAATTTATAAACATCAGAAATCCTTTTTTAGTTTTTTTTTGGTTTTTTGGATGTTTCTAAGGTTTTTTCTTATTTTTACAATTTTCCTATTTTTCGGTTTCTCCTACTTTTTCTCTAATTTTTAGGCTTGTTTTCTATTTTTTCGGATTTTGTTTTCATTTTTTAGATTTTTTTGGGTTTTCCATTTTAATTTTCCCCTTTTTTTGGAATTTTAATTTTCTAATATTTTTCAAATATTTAGTCTTGTTTTCATTTTTTATTTTGCTTTCATTTTAGGATTTGTTTGGTTTTTTAATTTTGGATTTCTCTAATTTTTATGGATTTTTTTGTGTCACGTGGTCTGCCACGTTGGACAAAACCACCCTTCAGAGTGGCTTTGGGACCTAAACGAATGGGGTAAAAGTTTAGGGATGTGCTTGTCCAGTTTCTTGTGGACCTGAATGACACCTTGTAAGGATCTAAGGCCGCGAGGCGGGGTGAAGTGGACTATTTTGCAAGTTTTAAACCTATTTTTGGTTTTTATGAGATTAGTCAAATTAAACTATCCAACCTAGAGCAAAGCTAATTTGACTAACTACTCGGCCTAGTACTAATGAGCGGAACGTAAATAAAATTGCCTAATAGCCGAAGCGCAAGATGAATAGAATAGCCGAAGCAATCGAATAGTAAATGCGGAATCGTAAAGAGACAAAGTGAGGCTCATCTGATATTTTAACGTGGTTCGGCGCAAAGCACTTACCTCCATGATGCGGAATATCCCCGAAGAGAGACCGGGACTCTCTCGTCCCGTGCCCGCAAATCCACTCGGTGAGCTTTTAGGGCGTAGCCCAAGGCTTGCTCCCGACCCTCACACCGAGGCTGGAATCCTCCACAAGTCGGAGGCTTTTCCGACACCCCAGCACCACGGATGTGGGGCCAACCTTCGCGAAGAAGGTGTTTGTACACGTGACCCTTGGACGGAGACCTTGACGTTGCTGGAGTCACGGAGGTCTTGATCACGCACGGCGTCCCGGCACCTTGGATGACGACCCGGCTCCTCGGAGGTGTAGACGTACGCGGCTTCCCTCGGACTTCGTCGGCGGCGAAGTGGAAGCACCCGGACATGAGTCGGGTGGCCTTGCACCGGGGCAAGGGCTTCGTTGGTGAAGTGGTTGTGGATGAAGTAGTCGTACGGTGGTGAAGACTTGAAGCTCGGGGACGGCGAGGTGTAGTCTCAACTCCGGCGGGAAGGACCCAAAGCGCACTCGAGAAGAACACCCGGGAGACCACCCAAGACTCACCAAAACACGAAGAAACTCGGGGCAAACACGCTAGGAGGATGAGGGGAACCCATGCTTACCTTTCTCCTTCTCTCCCTCTCCTCTCCTCTCTCTCTCTCTCACCTAAACCCTAGGTGGAGGTGGACATGGACAAGGGGGAACCCATGGGAGAAGCTCTCAAACACTCACAAGCCAAGGAGGAACAAAATAATGAGCTCTCTCAGCTTCTACCCGTACCCCTCGGGTCCTTATATAGCCACCTACCCGACATTAACACGTGGCAACAATCTAGACATAGACAGACAGAGGGACGACTGAGATGCGCCGATCTGGGAATTCACCGGACTAGACTGGTGCCCACTGGACACGTCCGGTCGCCCCTCACCGGTCGCCTCCGGTCCCCACCGTACCGTCCGGTCGCCACCTCACTGGCTTCGGTTGCTGGCATGCAGCGCTTCTGGACATGGCCCCACTGGACCGTCCGGTCCCCACCGGACGCGTCCGGTCGGCTTGGCAGCTGGTCGGGTCCGGTGCTACCGGGCCAGACACACTTCAGGGCAGGTGCTACCAGGCCAGATACAATTTTCTTCTCTCTCTCACTTCTAGGGCTCTATGGCTCAGTTTGTTTGGGGTTTTTGTCGGCTTTTGGACTTCAGATAAGATCGACTTGGCTTTGGGTGGGAGGTTTAGTGCCTAAAGGATTTGAGTGAACTTGGTGGCTACGAAACCCACTCGGGTACGCGCAAAGGCGCCTCGGATCCTTTCGGGCCTTTAGTTGACTCCGATCCGAAGCGAACTACCCCCGGACACCTGGCACTCTCTCGATCGCTCTCGAAGGTTCTAGGTTCCGCTAGACTCGGGATAGAGACGAAGACTCGAGTGCTCAATGGGACCGACCTGCCAGAGACTGAAACTCGCCCCTGACGTGCTCGAGCCTCAGACACGCACGCAACCAAAATCATTAAAAGAAATCTAGGAAAATAAAGTCCTTAATCTTGGTTGACGTGACACGAAATGCCAAAACCTTAGACCTATGAGTCCTAGGACTTACAATCTCCCTCTTTTTGGCAATTTGGTGACAAGGCCTGTAAAATCAATCTCAAGGCAATACAGGTGCAAATGTCTATGGCAGGTGGTTAGTTACATTATCCATTTGATCCAAAATCCGAGTATTGAGCATGTTTGAGCAATAGCCAAGCCATTTCAAACTAGAGCACATCACAAGCCAGCTCATCCAAACCTAAGCACATTCTAGTCAATTTGATGAGCATGTGAGCATGAGCATGGTCCAAACATAAGCAAGATACAACACATATGCATGTGACTAATCAAGGGCAAGATACAATGCAACATGGCACAATCTCTAGGCAATAGCAAGATACACATGCATATGAGCATGACCATAGTAATAGCTTTTTGTGTCACGTGGTTTGCCACGTTGGACAAAACCACCCTTCAGAGTGGCTTTGGGACCTAAACGAATGGAGTAACAAGTTTAGGGATGTGCTTGTCCAGTTTCTTGTGGACCTGAATAACACATTGTAAGGATCTAAGGCTACGAGGGGGGTGAAGCGGACTATTTAGCAAGTTTTAAACCTATTTTTGGTTTTTATGAGATTAGTCAAATTAAACTATTCAACTTTGAGCAAAGCTAATTTGACTAACTACTCGGCCTAGTACTAATGAGCGGACCGTAAATAAACTAGCCTAATAGCCGAAGCGCAAGATGAATAGAATAGCCGAAGCAATCGAATAGTAAATGCAGAATCGTAAAGAGACAAAGTGAGGCTCACCTGATTTTTTAACGTGGTTTGGCGCAAAGCACCTACCTCCACGATGCGGAATCTCCCCGAAGAGAGACCGGGACTCTCTCGTCCCGTGCCCGCAAATCCACTCGGTGAGCTTTTAGGGCGTAGCCCAAGGCTTGCTCCCGACCCTCACGCCGAGGCTAGAATCCTCCACAAGTCGGAGGCTTTTCCGACACCCCAGCACCACGGATGTGGCGCCAACCTTCGCGAGGAAGGTGTTTGTACACGTGAACCTTGGACGGAGAGCTTGATGTTGCCTGAGTCGCGGAGGTCTTGATCACGCACGGCGTCCCGGCACCTTGGACGACGACCCGGCGCCTCGGAGGTGTAGACGTATGTGGCTTCCCTCGGACTTCGTCGGCGGCGAAGTGGAAGCACCCGGACATGAGTCGGGTGGCCTTGCACCGGGGCAAGGGCTTCGTTGGTGAAGTGGTTGTAGATGAAGTGGTTGTAGATGAAGACTTGAAGCTCGGGGACGGCGAGGTGTAGTCTCAACTCCGGCAGGAAGGACCCAAAGAGCACTCGAGAAGAACACCCGGGAGACCACCCAAGACTCACCAAAACACGAAGAAACTCGAGGCAAACACGCTAGGAGGATGAGGGGAACCCATGCTTACCTTTCTCCTTCTCTCCCTCTCCTCTCCTCTCTCTCTCACATAAACCCTACGTGGAGGTGGACATGGACAAGGCGGAACCCATGGGAGAAGCTCTCAAACACTCACAAGCCAAGGAGGAACAAAATAATGAGCTCTCTCAGCTTCTACCCGAACCCCTCAGGTCCTTATATAGCCACCTACCCCGACATTAACACGTGGCAACAATCTAGACACAGACAGACAGAGGGACGGCTGAGATGCGCCGATCTAGGAATTCACCGGACGAGACCGGTGCCCACCGGACACGTCCGGTCGCCCCTCACCGGTCGCTTCCGGTCCCCACCGGACCGTCCGGTCGCCACCTCGCTGGCTTCGGTTGCTGGCATGCAACGCTTCTGGACATGGGCCCCACTGGACCGTCAGGTCCCTGCCGGACGCGTCCGATCAGCTTAGCAGCTAGTCGGGTCCGGTGCTACCGGGCCAGACACACTTCAGGGCAAGTGCTACCGGGGTCTATGGCTCAGTTTGTTTGGGGTTTTTATCGGCATTTGGACTTCGAATAAGATCGACTTGGCTTTGGGTGGGAGGTTTAGTGCCTAAAGGATTTGAGTGAATTTGGTGTCTACGAAACCCACCCGGGTACGCGCAAAGGCACCTCGGATCCTTTCGGGCCCTTAGGTGACTCCGACCCGAAGCGAACTACCCCCGGACACCTGGCACTCTCTCGATCGCTCTCGAAGGTTCTATGTTCTGTTAGACTCGGGATACAGATGCTCAATGGGACTGACCTGCCAGAGACTGAAACTCGCACTTGACGTGCTCGAGCCTCAGACACGCACGCAACCAAAATCATTAAAAGAAATCTAGGAAAATAAAGTCCTTAATCTTGGTTGACGTGGCACGAAATGCCAAAACCTTAGACCTAGGAGTCCTAGGACTTACAATCTCCCTCTTTTTGGCAATTTGGTGACAAGACCTGCAAAATCAATCTCAAGGCAATATAGGTGCAAATGTCTATGGCAGGTGGTTAGTTGCATTAGCCATTTGATCCAAAATCCGAGTATTGAGCATGTTTGAGCAATAGCCAAGCCATTTCAAACTAGATCACATCACAAGCCAGCTCATCTAAACCTAAGCACATTCTAGTCAATTTGATGAGCATGTGAGCATGAGCATGGTCCAAACATAAGCAAGATACAACACATATGCATGTGACTAATCAAGGGTAAGATACAATGCAACATGGCACAATCTTTAGGCAATAGCAAAATACACATGCATATGAGCATGACCATAGTAAGAGCAAGATACAACCCATTGAGTGGGACAATTCATGAGCAAGATACAACACATGATGGCATGTGAGATATTCAAGAGAAAGATACATATGTACATGATGTGAGCTGGAATTTTTGGCTATAGCATAAGCATATGAACTTGATTCTAGCTCCCCCTAGATCAATGCATATGAAATTAAGTGCTGAAATTGAAATTTTGGGTTCAAAATTTGCTCTTAGCTCGCATGCTCCCCTCAACACATGCTCACTATAACTAAAGCATATCATTCTTCATCACTCCCTTAGCCAGTGAGATTGGTTTGCTCATTTTCCTTCCCCTTCTTGTTAACAAAATGCAAAAAGATAACTAAACTGGCACCACTTTAGGAGTGCACATGAGAAAGCGAACTTGTGAGCTTCATAGTTTATACAAATGCCAAACAAGACTAGTAGTTCACCACATAGCCTATCAAGACTAGTGCATGGTCACGTTGTCAACTTAGTTCAAATTAAGCCAATTGTCATGTGATCATTACTAAGTATTAACCGAGCACAAGCACAAGTGAACCTATAGCCACAAGTTCCTAGCATGATATTCTAGTGCAAAGGAGAATGCTAGCTAACATCGCTATTGGTGCTAAACTATCACAAGTTTGGCAGTCAAACTTCAAGAGATAAAATGTTTTTTTTGGTTGAGCAATTTTTTTTAAATTTTTTTTAAGCATTTGGAGTTCGCCTCTTTTTAGAAATTTTCTGCTTGTCTCAAGCTTTAGTCGACGCCACCCAGCATTACACCGGCAGCAACCGGCTTGGTCATCTAGATTCCAGAGTTCCCCCAAGTTCACGCCTAGTGCAATGGCGAGCTATCTCGTTGGTAAGGACTGGTGAGACAAGTTTAGCTTATTTATTTTTGGTTTGCTCAACATTTTGAAAAGGTTCGCAATTGGCTACCCTGCAACCCCCAGTAATAGAATGTCCAATTAAAGTGCTAGATTCTAAATTATCCAATGAACAAGAATAACAATGAGAGAAACATATGACTCTAGGTGACCTAGCACAAGTTCAAGGCATCGTTTTAGCAGGTGCTTTAATTAAGCTTCATATGAGTAAGTGATTTAGTTTGCAAGCACTAGCTCTCTAGAATCATGTAATGAGACTAATAGAACAACTTGAGAAGCGAGCATAAAGAACAAAACTCAAAATCACACACTCATATGCACAGGTATTATAATGGGACCTCTCCCGTAGTCCAGCCTAGCTATCAGTTTACATTTGACTTGTCAAAAAAATTCAATTCATTTCTGAATTTGCAAAACCTATTCTCATCTAGTGGTTTTGCGAATATATCTGCAAGCTTATCGTCTGTACGCACGTGCTCAAGCACAATATCACCCTTTGCTACGTGGTCTCTTAAGAAGAGGTGACGGATGTCAATGTGCTTGGAACGTGAGTGTTGGATCGGATTGCAAGCTATCTTCACAGCGCTCTCATTATCACAAAGTAAGGGATGTGGTCAAGTTTTATACCATGTTCATAGAGAACTGTGTGAGGAATAGCAATTGAGCACAACTACTCTCTACCGCTATGTATTCGGTCTCGGCCGTTGATAGCGCCACGAAGTTTTGTTTCTTAGAAGCCCAAGATACTAAGCATCTACCTAGAAAGTGACATGCCCCCGAATTGCTTTTACGGTCAATCTTGCATCCCGCGTAGTTCTAATCGGAGTAACCGAGGAGCTCAAACCGTGCACCCTTCGGAAACAATATTCCTATGCTAGGTGTATGCTTCAAGTATCTAAATATGCGTTTAACAGTTTTTAAATGCATTTCTCTAGGGATGCCTGAAATCTAGCACACATGCATATGCTAAACATTATATCAAGTCTAGAAGCAGTCAAGTACAGCAAGGTACCAATCATTGAGCGATAAAGCTTAGGATCAATAGGGGTACCTTGAGTGTCGAGATCGAGATACCCCTTTGTAGCCATAGGAATCCGAATAGGCTTACAATCTTGCAACTTGAATTGCTTGAGTAAGTCGTTGATGTACTTCTCTTGAAAGATGAAAGTGCCCGTGCGAAGTTGCCTGATTTGAAACCTAAGAAAGAAACTGAGCTCCCCATCATCGACATATCAAACTCCCGAGCCATCAGCTGATTGAGCTCTATGCACAGTGCTTCATTGGAGCTGCCAAAGATTATGTCGTCTACGTAGACCTGGCAGAGAAAGAGATTCCCATCTGTCACCTTAGTGAACAAGGTCGAGTCGACCCGTCCAACCCTGAAGCCCTGGTGTGTAAGGAACTCTTTCAGTCTCTTGTACCAAGCCCGTGAAGCCTGTTTCAGTCCATACAGTGCCTTTGACAACTTGTATACATGATTGGAGTGTTGTGGACCCTCGAAGCCTGGAGGCTGCTCAACGTACACTAACTCTCCAATGTACCTATTCAGAAATGCACTCTTGACGTCCATCTGTTTGAACACAATGTTGTGGAATATTGCGAATGCCACAAGCAGCCTGATAGCATCCAAACGAGCCATTGGATCGTAAGTGTCACCACAGTCAATCCCCTCGATCTGTGAGTAGCCATGTGCCACAAGTCTAGCCTTGTTTCTGACCACTGACCCGAACTCATCCTGCTTGTTCTTAAACACCCACTTGGTGCCGATCACATTGCAGTCCTTGAGTCGCTCCACAAGTGTCCAGACCTCGTTCCTCTCAAAGTTGTTGAGCTCCTCGTACATTGCATTGATCCAGTGCCTCCTCAACCTTCCTTAGCTCAAGCTCAGAGACAAAGGCCTGAAACTCACAAATATTGGCTGTCCTGGACCTGGTCTACACTCCACGTGACGGATCACTAATCACCTGCCCGGCTGGGTGATCCCGAGCAACATTGTGGTGCTATCTCAGGTGCTGTGGTGCTGCTGACTCAACCTGCTCTGTGACTGCCTCTGGTGCTGACTCTGAAGCTGTGCTGTCCTCTGGAGCTGGGGCTGAGGCTGACTCAGTGGAGGTGCTGTGCTGAGGTGAAGCTCCCCATGAGTCAGGTACCCTGTCAGGTGTCGGTGGAGGAACTGGTATTGGCTCGCCCTCTAGCTCGGCCTCAACGGGTCTGACATCTCCCACTGGCATTTGCTGCACTTCTCTATTCAAATCGTCGTCTACCACATCATCCAAACTGTCAAACTGCATCTGACCCGGCTGTCTCGTCAAACTTGACGTCATAGCTCTCCTCAACTAGTCACGTCGTCTTGTTGAACACTCTGAAAGACTGTGATCTGGAGGCATATCTCTAGAAGAATCCATCATCAACTCTGCTCTGGAACTTTCCTAACTCTTGTTGCTTCTTATAATATAGACCTTGCAGCCAAAGACTCTGAAGTAGCTGACAGTTGGCTTTCTCCCAATCAAGAGCTCGTAGGCAGTCTTCTTTAGCAATTTGTGCAGGTACAATCTTTTGATGCAGTAGCACGCTGTGTTGATAGCCTCAGCCCAAAACTCATCTGGCATCTTGTCCTCATCCAACAGTGTCTTTGCCATTTCAATCAATGTTCTGTTCCCGTTCTGCTCTGGAGTATATGTGGCGGAGAATTGGTGCCCTATGCCAAACTCATAACAAAATTCTTACACATTAATATTCACAAACTCTGATCCATTGTCACTTCTCACCCGTTTTATTAGACATTCAAATTAATTTTGAGCCCTTTTTGCAAACATTTTGAAAACAACACCAACGTGGCTTTTATCAGACAAAAAGAAAACCCACGTGTAACGGGAGAAGTCATCTAGCACTACCAGACAATGCAAATTTCCTCCTAAACTGACGTACGTGGTAGGACTGAAGAGATCCATGTGCAAAAGCTCAAGTGGACGCGAGGTAGACATGATACTTTGCTGGGTGTGGCTAGCAACTTGCTTCCCTGCTTGACATACACTACACAGTCTAGACTTCTCAAAAGTAACGTTCTTGACAAACCAAATGAAATAATTTTTCATCAACTTTTTCAAATTTGCTATTCCCATGTGCCCAAGGCGCCTATGCCAAAGCCATCCTAGTTTGACTTTGGCGAGTAGACAAACCGAGTCTGTTGTGGGTGTCAACTCAAACTTTGCAAGAAACGGGTTTTGGAAACGAAAAGCTTTGAATACCAAATTATCATTTTGATCCCAAAACCTCATTTCAGCTGGTGAGATGTGACAATGGGACCCTAGGTCGAGTAATTGGGCAACGGAGATCAAATTATAATGCAAAGGTTCTACAAGGACGTTTTGAATTGAATGTTCTGGAGAAATATGTACCTCGCCTATACCGATCACTCGACTTCGGCTCCTATCATCAAAGGTTACCTTTTTCGGGAAGCTTTCTTCTTCCCCTAGTGAGGTGAACAACCGCGCGTTGCCCGTCATATGTTGAGTACACCCACTGTCAATGATCCAATGACGGCCGTCGGTCCAGTAGTTCACCTGCACTCACAACCAGAAGAGAGAGTCACTTCAAAGACTCAGAAACCCATTTAATGGGTCCCCGATGGTTAGTCTTAGAAACAGTAAAAGCATCAACCAGTGATTTCTTGACCCAAACCCGTGCCCGGTGGTCGTTCTCTTCAGGAAGTCCTACAAACCTAGCAACTATCCTACCATGCTCACCCATCCTGAGACTAAGTCCCTGTACCCTTTCATTGGAAGGACCTGTATCATCTTCCTACAGACATCCAGATCAGTGCTGGCGTACCCGAGCCCCTTGAGCTCGTTCACCATTGGGTTAAGACGAGTGTACATTGCATTTGCATCTTTGCCAGGGAGCATCTTAAATTTCTCTAAACGCCTTCTAAGTACTACAATTTTCTCCTCCTTCACGACATCAGTACCCTCGTGTATTTCTATCAAGGTTTTCCAAATGTCGTGTGCAGTGCCAAGATTGCTTACCCTCTCAAAGGCATCTACTCCCAAACCAGAAAACAAAGCATTTTCAGCAGTGGAACTTGTTTCCTTGTTTACTTTAAAACCTAAAGGAGACTCTACCACCATCCAAACTTGACGGCCTAAGGACTGAATGTATGTTGTCATTTTAGTTTTCCAGTGACTAAAGTGGGTGCCAGTAAACAGAGGAACCCTATTCCCAGCGACATTACCCTCGTCGGCCATATTGACTCAATGCGGTTGAACACTATCGGAGAGCACTGATACCACTTGTAAGGATCTAAGGTCGCGAGGGGGTGAAGCGGACTATTTAGCAAGTTTTGAACCTATTTTTGGTTTTTATGAGATTAGTCAAATTAAACTATCTAACATAGAGCAACTTGAATCACTTGAGCAAGTCGTTGATGTACTTCTCCTGAAAGATGAAAGTGCCCGTGCGAAGTTGCCTGATTTGAAACCCAAGAAAGAAACTGAGCTCCCCATCATCGACATATCAAACTCCCGAGCCATCAGCTGACTAAACTCTGTGCACAATGCTTCGTTGGAGCTGCCAAAGATTATGTCGTCCACGTAGACCTGGCAGAGAAAGAGATCCCCATCTGTCACCTTAGTGAACAAGGTTGAGTCGACCCGTCCAACCTTGAAGCCCTGCTGTGTAAGGAACTCTTTCAGTCTCTCGTACCAAGCCCGTGGAGCCTGTTTCAGTCCATACAGTGCCTTTGACAACTTGTACACATAATTGGAGTGCTGTGGGTCCTCGAAGCCTGGAGGCTGCTCAACGTACACTAACTCTCCAATGTACCTGTTCAGAAATGCACTCTTAACGTCCATCTGCTTGAGCACAATATTATGGCATGTTGCGAATGCCACAAGCAGCCTGATAGCATCCAAACGAGCCATTGGATCATAAGTGTCACCACAGTCAATCCCCTCGATCTGTGAGTAACCATGTGCCACAAGTCTAGTCTTGTTTCTGACCACTGACCCGAACTCATCCTACTTGTTCTTGAACACCCACTTGGTGCTGATCACGTTGCAGTCCTTGGGTCGCTCCACAAGTGTCCAGACCTCATTCCTCTCAAAGTTGTTGAGCTCCTCGTGCATTGCATTGATCCAGTGCCTCCTCAACCTTCCTTGGCTCAAGCTCAGAGACAAAGGCCTGAAACTCACAAATATTGGCTGTCCTGGACCTGGTCTGCACTCCACGTGACGGATCACCAATCACCTGCCCGGCTGGGTGATCTCGAGCAACGGTGTGGTGCTATCTCAGGTGCTGTGGTGCTGCTGACTCAACCTGCTCTGTGACTGCCTCTGGTGCTGACTCTGAAGCTGTGCTGTCCTCTGGAGCTCGGGCTGAGGCTGACTCAGTGGACGTGTTGTGCTGAGGTGAAGCTCCCCCTGAGTCAAGTGCCCTGTCAGGTGTCGGTGGAGGACCTGGTGCTGGCTCGCCCTCTAGCTCGGCCTCCACTGGTCTGGCATCTCCCACTGGCATTTGCTGCACTGCTCTATTCAAATCATCGTCTACCACATCATCCAAACTGTCAAACTGCATCTGAGACCTGACTGTCTCGTCAAACTTGACGTCATAGCTCTCCTCAACTAGTCCTGTCCTCTTGTTGAACACAGAAAGACTATGATCTGGAAGCATATCCCTAGAAGAATCCATCATCAACTCTGCTATGGAACTTTCCTAACTCCTGACGCTTCTTATAATATAGACCTTGTAGCCAAAGACCCTGAAGTAGCTGACAGTTGGCTTGCTCCCAATCAAGAGCTCGTAGGCAGTCTTCTTTAGCAATTTGTGCAGGTACAATCTGTTGATGCAGTAGCACGCTGTGTTGATAACCTCAGCCCAAAACTCATCTGGCATCTTGTCCTCATCCAACAGTGTCCTTGCCATTTCAATCAATGTTCTGTTCCTCCGCTCTACAATCCCGTTCTGCTCTGGAGTATATGTGGCGGAGAATTGGTGCCCTATGCCAAGCTCATCACAAAATTCTTGCACATTAATATTCACAAACTCCGATCCATTGTCACTTCTCACCCGTTTTATTAGATATTCAAATTAATTTTGAGCACTTTTTGCAAACATTTTGAAAACAACCCCAACGGGGCTTTTATCAGGCAAAAAGAAGACCCACGTGTAACAGGAGAATTCATCTACCACTACCAGACAATGCAAATTTCCTCCTAAACTGACGTACGTGGTAGGACTGAAGAGATCCATGTGCAAAAGCACAAGTGGACGCGAGGTAGACATGATACTTTGCTGGCTGTGGACTAGCAACTTGCTTCCCTACTTGACATGCACTACACAGTCTAGCCTTCTCAAAAGTAACGTCCTTGACAACCCGAATGAAATAATTTTTCACCAACTTTTTCAAATTTTCCATTCCTATGTGCCCAAGGCACCTATGCCAAAGCCATCCTAGTTTGACTTTGGCGAGTAGACAAACCGAGTCTGTCGTGGGTGTCAACTCAAACTTTGCAGGAAACAGGTTTTGGAAACGAAAAGCTTTGAATACCAAATTATCATTTTGATCCAAAAACCTCATTTCAGCTGGTGAGATGTGACAATGGGACCCCAGGTCGAGTAATTGGGCAACGGAGATCAAATTATAATGCAAAGGTTCTACGAGGAGGACATTTTGAATTGAATGTTCTGGAGAAATATGTACCTCCCCTATACCGATCACTCGACTTCGGCTCCCGTCATCAAAGGTTACCTTTTTCGGGAAGCTTTCTTCTTCCCCGAGTGAGGTGAACAACCGCGCGTTGCCCGTCATATGTTGAGTACACCCACTGTCCATGACCCAATGATGGCCGCTGGTCCAGTATTTCACCTGCACTCACAACCAGAAGAGAGAGTCACTTCAAAGACTCAGAAACCCATTTAATGGGTCCCTGAGGGTTAGTTTTAGAAACAGTAAAAGCATCAACCAGTGACTTCTTGACCCAAACCCGTGCCCGGTGGTCGTTCTCTTCAGGAAGTCCTACAAACCTAGCAACTATCCTACCATGCTCACCCATCCTGAGACTAAGTCCCTGTACCCTTTCATTGGAAGGACCTGTATCATCTTCCTACAGACATCCAGATCAGTGCTGGCGTACCCGAGCCCCTTGAGCTCGTTCACCATTGGGTTAAGACGAGTGTACATTGCATTTGCATCTTTGCCAGGGAGCATCTTAAATTTCTCTAAACGCCTTCTAAGTACTACAATTTTCTCCTCCTTCACGACATCAGTACCCTCGTGTATTTCTATCAAGGTTTTCCAAATGTCGTGTGCAGTGCCAAGATTGCTTACCCTCTCAAAGGCATCTACTCCCAAACCAGAAAACAAAGCATTTTCAGCAGTGGAACTTGTTTCCTTGTTTACTTTAAAACCTAAAGGAGACTCTACCACCATCCAAACTTGACGGCCTAAGGACTGAATGTATGTTGTCATTTTAGTTTTCCAGTGACTAAAGTGGGTGCCAGTAAACAGAGGAACCCTATTCCCAGCGACATTACCCTCGTCGGCCATATTGACTCAATGCGGTTGAACACTATCGGAGAGCACTGATACCACTTGTAAGGATCTAAGGTCGCGAGGGGGTGAAGCGGACTATTTAGCAAGTTTTGAACCTATTTTTGGTTTTTATGAGATTAGTCAAATTAAACTATCTAACATAGAGCAAAGCTAATTTGACTAACTACTCGGCCTAGTACTAATGAGCAGAACGTAAATGAACTAGCCTAATAGCCGAAGCGCAAGATGAATAGAATAGCCAAAGCAACCAAATAGTAAATGCGGAATCGTAAAGAGACAAAGTGAGGCTCACCGATTTTTTAACGTGGTTCGGTGCAAAGCACCTACCTCCACGATGTGGAATCTCCCCGAAGAGAGATCGGCACTCTCTCGTCCCGTGCCCGCAAATCCACTCGGTGAGTGTGGGCGATTGGGATTCGGGTTCCACGAGCCGAGCTTACTTCTTGTTGGGGGACAAGACAACCCCTTGTAACCCGGAACGTTACGTTCCAGATACGATCTTCCAGGGAACACAGATGACAAAGACGCGAGGGTTTTTATCCTGGTTCGGGCCCCTCACCGTCGAGGTAATAGCCCTACTCCAATGCTTTTTTGATGATTAACAGATTACAGGTCATCCGGGTAGACTCGGGAAGGGTGGCGGCGAACTGCGGGGTGAGGCTGGGCCCAGTCCACAGCGCACCGGGCACAATGAGTGTGACGAGAGGTGAAAGCTAGATGCTAACAATGGCGCTCTCTTCTTGCCACTACCTATTTAACCCCTCACGCAGGAGGGTTTATATAGGGCAAGGTACAAGTGGATAAGATGGAAACTACCCCTAAAAGTCGGTGAAGGCCGCCGCGCCACCAGGAACCCTAACTCCGCCGCCAGGGACCCTAGCCGTCCTATCGCATCGTGGGCCGGGCCTTGATCCACGCTTACTTGGAGGAGAGATATTCAACTTGGCCGACAAGGCGCCGGGCAGGAGTGCAGCGACCCTCTGCCGGGCAGGAGGTATCGGGGATACCTAAAAAGTTAGTAAGGAGCTTCCGAGCACTGGGCAGGAGACCCAATCTTCAACAGCTAGCCCTCGAGGCTCAAGTAGGAAACTCAAGAACCGGGGTCTTCCTCTTGAGTCTCAGACAACTCCAGAGGGGTTGACAGGCTCCGTACCGGGCAGGAAGAGCTCTGCAGAGTAGCTGGAAGCCAACCGGGCAGAAAAATACTTAGAACTAGTCCGGGGCCGACCCTTTGTTGTTTTTCAGCCGATTTTGTCGGGAAAAGCATCTGGGAGAAGTTACCGTTAGAGGGCGCACAACAACGGATTTGTTATCGTTGCCAGGCGCGCAATAACAAAAAGTTACCGTTGGGCGCTGGGCGCTGGCAGAGCCACGCGTAATCTGCGGCGCGCCCGGTAACAAACGAGCCATTTTTTACCGTTTCGCGCAGATAAGGAATCCCTTGAGGCGGTAGCTCCTTATAAATAGGTAGGCGGTGCTAGGGGAAGATCTCCTTGCACCCTTGCGATCAGATCTAAGCCCGAAAAGCCCAAATCCTCACGCGCAGAATCCGATCTAGCCTCTTTCGCCCTCCTTCTCCCCTTCCGCCGCCATGGGCATCCTCGGGGTGAGCCAAGAGAGTGTTGGAGCTGGTGGAGATTGGAGAGCTCGACGCCGAGAGCTTCAGGGCTCCAGGCGAAGACGAGACCCCGATTTTCGATGGGGACGAGACCGTCAGCTTTGAGCTAGCGTCCTCGTTCGGCTACAGGCTCCCGGAGAGCCACTTTGTGGCGGATCTCCTGGACAGCCTGGACCTACGGGCGACGAACCTGCCGCCCAACAGCTTCCTCATGATGGCGGTCTTCACGCACCTATGTGAGGGCTACCTGAAGGTGCTGCCGACAGCTGAACTGTTCCTCCAGTTCTAGGACGCCCGGAAGGTAGCAGCGAAGCAGCTAGCGGTGAAGACGGACGCGTCGGTGGCCTGCTACACGCTGCGCCGGCGCACCAACGTTCCGTTCCGATGCCCGGTGCTTCCCATCCGGGACACCATCTCCCGGTGGAACCAGAGGTGGTTCTACCTGGCGGTACCGGAGGATGTGTTGTCGTTCTATAGCGACGACGTCCCCACGTTGAAGACTCCGATCCCGCGCCCGAAACCAAGCAAGGAGGTGATGGGACAAGTCGCGCTGATTGTGGCGCTGGTGGACAGGGGTCTCACCGAGGTGCACATCGCCCGGGACTACCTGGCCAATGCGGTCTGCCCGCTCCGGCGCCGAGAGCTACCCTTCTGGAGGATAGGAGGGTGGCCCGATCCTTCCCAGGAGGCGATCGAATGTAAGGACGCCCTCACGACCTTGCCGGGTAAGATTTATATGTTTCTGGGTAACTTCGCTGACAAAATCTTCCCGTGACTGCAGCTCCATCAAAGGACTTGGTGGACACAAGGGCCACCACGCTGTTTGGGTCCCCGTGGGGCAAGTTCCTCACGGAGGACACTGCCGGGAACGTCCCCGGTAACGTCAAGGTTAGGGGCTCATCGGTAAGCGACCCTTTTCTGGTACTTATATCCGCAAGCTTTCGCTTTTGCTCGGTCCGTTTCGGTTCACCCCTTTCTTTCTTTCCCTCGCCAGGAGAACGAGGTCCTCTGCTGGGAAGCAGAGGCCATTAGGGCCTCGTGGGCAGGGGAGGACATCCCTGCCGCTGAGAGCAAGGAGGAGGCCACTCCCGCCCAGGAGGACGACACGGAAGAGACCACCGCGAAGTGGGCCGTGGCGGTGCCTACGCCGAGGCGCAAGTCTAGCCGACAGGCGGCTATGCCTAAGGCCACCGGGAAGGCGAAGAGGAAGCGGGGGGAGACTTTGGACGGGGACGAGCTGGATCGTCCCGTCTTGTTGGACGTGGATGATGACGAGGTATGCACCTAGACTAAGGAGTTCATCCGAGCACACCCCACGCACTGGGAGAGATTAACGTTGATCTCACATGCCACGCAGAGTGAGCAGCGCATCCAAGCATTGCTGTTGAAGCGGGACCGTCTCCAGCAGGAGGCGGACCTGATGAAGGAGGTGGAGGAGCTTGCTGCTGCATTGGGCTGAGCACCTTCACCGTCGTCAAAGGCGCCGGGAAGGTGTCCAGCTCATCCCGGAGCAAGGCTACCGGGACGGGAAAAGGGCCCACGCAGCCCGCTCCCCCAGAGAGGAACAAGCAGAAGCAGGTGGCGGAACGCGGAAGTCGGTCTCCGCGCGCGCCGTCTGCCAGGGATCCGTCCCCGGCATATTCCACCAAGGGCAGCTCAGGGGTTGCCGTGCAGCAGCAGGCTGCTGCCACAGCACCTGGGCAACCGTCGGACCCGACCGCGCCGGGCACCACCAGAGGTAAGTCCTTCGCTGCTCCTGCAAAAATATTTGTTAAGGTTTGAATTCATCCTATCTACCACGCGGGGTGGTTCCAGGGTACACTGAACGCGCCAAGAGACTGACGAAGCGACTTGTCACGTTCTTGGGAATAGGTGCCGACGGCGAGCTGACGAACATAGAAAATTATTTTCATCGATCAATGCTGTGGCTACTGAAGAGGTCTTGGAGTGGACTGTAGACTTTCAGCATTGTCGGCCGCCTTGAAGGCCTGTCATCCAAGCATGCACAAGCAATTTTCAGGTGCTCCAGTAGCTCAAGCTCTAGAGTTGGGTCATCCTTGAGAAGCTCAGGATCAAACACATCACTGATCTTAACCTTAGTGTGCTGCTTGACCCATCCCACTAGATTATTGTCCTCACCAAAGTCCGACGAATCTGTTGGCTGCTTCCCAGTGAGCAGCTCAAGCAAAACCACACCATAGCTATACACATCTCCCCTGGTTGTGCACCGGAAGCTCTGGTAGTATTCTGGTGGCACATAGCCAGGTGTGCCCGCAAGGGTGGACACACTCAAGTGTGTATCCATCACACTCATCATCCTCGCCATTCCAAAGTCGGATAACTTTGCCTCCAAGTGCTCATCAATAAGCACATTGCTGGACTTCATATCCCTGTGAATAATGTGTGGGGTGCAACTGTGGTGTAGGAACGCCAGTCCTCTCGCTGCACCTACAGCAATATTCCGTCGTGCTGCCCAATTCAGCTTGATCCCAAGCTTCTTCCGGTCATGCAGCACATCCTCCAAACTACCAAACTTCATGTAGTCATAAACCAATAGACGCTCTTCACTGACCTTGCAATAGCCCAGTACCGGAACAAGGTTCCGGTGCTTGATTCTGCCAATTGTTTCCATCTCTGCCATGAATTCCTTGTCACCCTGCCCACTCACATGTATCAGTTTCTTGATGGCAACAACCTGCCCATCATTCAGCTGTGCCTTGTAAACATCCCCGAATCCACCAGACCCAACCAGACTGTCCTTGTGGAAGCCATTGGTGGCCTCAACAAGGTCAGCAAGAGTGAGCTTCTGCAGCGGCTTATCAAATATAGACAGGTTGATGTTAAGTGCATTAGTGCCAGATAGCTTCCAATTGGAATTGACAGTCCTAGATTGAGACCAGCTGTCAATATAGATATCAGGAGAGATACCGGCCTCTGCATTCTTATGTGGTTTCCTGCTCCTGAAGGCAATGATGACAATCCCGACTATGCAAAACAGGGAGAACAGCAGCCCCATTGCAACACTGCTCCCAAGGGATGCCTGTCCCCGGTTGGAATGTTGGTCATCAGAAGCACTTGGCCCAACATTGCGCTCACACTGTGGGAGAGGGAAGCCACACAAGCCAGAGTTATTCTCATATTGGCTCTTTGGGAAAGTGGCAAGGGACCCAAGCTCCGGTATTGATCCATTCAGCCTATTGTATGACAGATTAATCTCCGACAATGACAGCATCGAAAATGAACCGGGTATTGGGGCTTCCAACTGGTTGTGTGACAAGTCAAGCATCGCGAGCTTCTTTGCAACCACTACATGAATCAAACTCAGTGTCGGCGGCCAGAACTGACGTCATTGGTCCAAAAAACAGACGTCATAGGCCTATGTCGGCGGCTGGCCGACGACACAGCTCCGCCGACACTGCTTGGACGACACTGCTCACTTTTGTCGGCGGCCAAGCAAATTCCCGACGTCATTGCCCCCTCCCCTTCCCTACTCCCTGCCCCCCAAGCCCCTCCTCTTTGACGTCGGCCATCCATAGACCGTCGACACACCCTCCCCATCAGTGAAGCTGGCCAGAGATGTGGCCGACGTCACTAACTCGGGTCGGAGGGGAAGACGGCAACGGAGGGGAAGACGCGACGGCGGCTCAAGACGGAGGCTACGGCGGCGCCGGCTTGGGGCGGACGGAGGAAGACAGTGGAGGGACGAGGGGGAGCACGGCGTCGGCGGTGGAGGGAGGCAGCGTGTGGCGGCAGCGGGAGGCGGCGGAGGGAGACGGTGGGAGGGAGGCAGCGGAGCACGGCGGAGGGAGGCGGCGCGGCGGATGGGGCGGAGGGAAGCGGCGCGGCGGATGGACGCGGCGGCGGGGCAGGCGGCGCGGCGGAGGAGCACGGCGCGGTGCAAAGTGCTCTCGGGAGGGAGATATCAGGGGTTAGGAGAGGACTTAGCAATTATTTTGGGGTCCATGAACCCTTTGACGTCGGCCCAACCACCCCGACGTCAATTCCTAGCCCGCACATCCTTTGACGTCGGTCACGCCGTTCCCGACGTCAAAGCTCGCGTATTTGCCATCGGCCTCTGCACCGCCAACGTGCTAGCTTTACATGAGCTGCATCGGATGCATGCATGCCTAGCACGCACATAATTTGACGTTGGCCGAGCCGTTCCCGACGTCAAAGCTTGAGGCTTTGCCGTCGGCTTCTGCACCGCCAATGTGCTAGCTTTACGTGAGCTGCATGGGATGCATGCATGCATGAGGTCACAGCTAATAGATTTGACGTCGGCCTAAGCTAGCGCAACGTCATCGCTACAAGATTTGTCGTCGGCCACAAACACCCCGACGTCATAGCTAGCCTGACTCTTCCTAAATCACAGCTAGCCTCACCTACAGATGAAGCTCTCCCCACACTCTTTGTTGCGTTACGTACCCTTTAGAACCCTAGAGAGACCCTACGAGGTATGGGGCGGAGGGGTCGTGGGCTCGGAAACATCTCGACCGGCCGTGGCTCGGGATGAAGGGAGGGGCTGTGTCGTCGGCCAAGCCAAGGCCGACGTCACAGACCATACCTGTCATGTCGGCCTCGGCTTGGCCGACGACATAGCCCACACCTGTGACGTCGGCCACCATACTGCCGCCGACACAGCTCCTTACCCCCAACGCCGGTTCTCTCTGACCGAATAATTACCCTCCGTACAAGTTTTCAAATAAAAAGTTTGGTCATATTTCGAATTATTAAAAGCTATCATCTCGCTACACGCTCCTTCCCGCCCGTCATTCAATGATCTGTGTGGGTTCCTTTGAGATGTGCACGTCGTATCGTTCGATCGGCTTGCAATTCACACACTTCTACCAAACATGTCGGAGTTCCGTATACGAACACGCACCTAGCTCGGACATATCGCCGGCCGAACGAGGAGCGCTGTATGATCTTTGTTGCGTTACGTACCCTTTAGAACCCTAGAGAGACCCTACGAGGTTTGGGGCGGATGGGTCGTGGGCTCGGAAACAGTATCGACCGGCCATGGAAAGGGGGAGGGGCTGTTGCCAAAACCGACGTCATAGACCAAACCTGTGACGTCGGCCTTGGCTTGGCGGACGACAAAGCCCCCGCCTGTGACGTCGGCTTCCCTTCTGCTGCCGACATAGCACCTTCCCCCCCAATGCCGGTTGTCTCTTGCCGGACAAAACTCTTTTGGCGGGAACTGAAATTCAAAAATCCAAAAACGTGCTCTCGGCAGGGCACGAAGTGTCATCGGCCCAAGCTTGGCCGACGTCACTGGTGGCCACATACTGTCGTCTAGGTTAGAGCCGACGATACAGCTTGTTCGGCCGCGGACCAAACCCTTTTGGCGGGAACAAAAATTCATAAATCCGATATCGTGCCCCCGGCAGGGCAGACATGTCGTCGGGCCTCTCTTGGCCGACGTCACTGGTGACCTGATGCTGGTTCTCGCTATATGAATCTGCATCTGTGTCGGCGGCCAAAATATCTATATCGATAGCCAATGGGCTGTCGACAAACTTATGTCGGCGGTTAAATTCAAACCGCCGACATAGAAAGTCAGTATCGGCAGCATTAAAACAGCCGACGACAAATCCTCAGACCCCCTCCCGCCGTTGAATACAAAATTCAAATTTGGCAATAAATATCGGCGACTAAAAAGGTACCGTCGACACAGATAAACCCAAATACAGGTCCGGGATGGAAAATTTGAATTTGGGTCCGCCAGAACAATCTATGTCGGCGGCAAGAGTAAAACCGTCGACACAGTCGCAACACGCTAACGGCGCCATCACGTCCTGACGGGGAAATCGAACGTGGTCCCGCATGTCAGAGGAGATAAGTCTCTGCCATGTGGGCCAGCAAGTGGGGTGTAACAGTCGAGGGCAACGAGTATCTGCGTCGGCGGCTTTTTATTTGCCGCCGACACAGATAAATAAAAAAATCAGGGGGCGCTAGCGCGGGCTCGGGCATGCGACTTGCTGCAGGGAACCCGCGTCGCGCCGCGCGCTGATAACCGGCAGAACAATTAATTTTATGTCAACATAGTTGGGCACGGTTTGTATTTGTACTGAGTTAGATTGTCTATGTCGGCGGCATTTGTTTAGCTGCTGACACAGATCCATCTGTATCGGCGGCCAGATTGTTAACTGACGATAGTGTTATGTTTCTGTCCACGGTCTGCTCTAAACCGCCGATACAGATCATCTCCCCCCTCCCCCCCCTCGCCTCGATTTTTTTGTCCGACGCCCTTCGGCTCCCCGAGGGGTTGATTTCATCCAATCTAAGTTTAGATGGCAAGCCATGGACATCATAACTCATTCAAGTTGGCATGTTGGCATCCGCTCGACCTCGTGCATTTATTAGTGTTTGTATCTGTTCTTATAGTTAGGGCATCAGCTATATACTCATGTACGATATAGGTATATCAAAGCTACATTAAGCCACGAGGTTGAACGCCGGACAATACGCCACCTTGTATTAGTTATTTTATGTTTATTGCTTGCTATCTAAACTTAGATTGCACAGAACGAACCCCTTTGGGGAGCCGAAGGGCGTCGGACAGAGATTCGGCGGGGAGGGGGAGAAGATCTGTGTCGGCGATATAACCTACGCCGCCGACATGGGTGAATCTGTGTCGTCGGCCTTTCTGTAGGCCGCCGACCTAGAGTATCTATGTCATCGGCTTATATAAGGCCGTCGACAAAAATTCTTCGTGGGGTCCACAAAATCTGTGCAATTGACTTGTGGCCCGGAAAGGCCAGAATGGCGTGGTGGAGGTCTGTGTCGGCGGCCTATGGCCGCCGACACAGATGTTCTACATTAAAAATAGAGGGCCCGTGCGCTAAGTCCCCAGACCTAGCGCACGGGCTTGCTGTGGCCACAGAACTGCGCAAACCGCCGCCGCCTCGCCTCCTCGCCTCCTCCCGCCTTGATACATCCGGCCCAGGTGGGGTTGGCCGAGGCCTAACAAATTAAGGTTGCCCGGACCCCAACGGTTCCTCAGCACACCCACTCGGGGAAAGACCCAATTGACCCAAAAGACTAGTCCAATGGGGAAAGGGTGGCTCTCCCTTTTAAGGTGGCTTCCTCCTCCCAAGTTAAGCAAGGTGGTATTATTCAGAGGCTCCACGGTCGCCGCCTGACTACAACTGGGCCAACTGGGCCGTTGTGTCTAGCCAGCGGGTATTGGTGGAGGATGTCCTCATCATTCCCACCCCCTTAAAATGCGCCCTAGCTCTGATACCAAATGATGCAGCCGGCCCGATCGAACGTAAGGACGCCCTCACGACCTTGTCGGGTAAGATTTATATGTTTCTGGGTAACTTCGCTGACAAAATCTTCCCGTACTTTGTTTGACTGCAGCTCCATCGAAGGACTGGGTGAACACAAGGGCCACCACGCTGTATGGGTCCCCGTGGGGCAAGTTCCTCACGGAGGACACTGCTGGGAACGTCCCCGGTAACGTCAAGGTTAGGGGCTCCTCGGTAAGCGACCCTTCCCTGGTACTTATATCCGCAAGCTTTCGCTTTTGCTCGGTCCATTTCGGTTCACCCCTTTCTTTCTTTCCCTCGCCAGGAGAACAAGGCCCTCTGCCGGGAAGCAAAGGCCATCAGGGCGTTGTGGGCAGGGGAGGACATCCCTGCCGCTGAGAGCGAGGAGGAGGCCACTCTCGCCTAGGAGGACGAGGCGGAAGAGACCACCGCGGAGCGGGCCGCGGCGGCGCCTACGGCGAGGCGCAAGTCTAGCCGGCAGGCGGCTATGCCTAAGGCCACCGGGAAGGCGAAGAGGAAGCGGGGGGAGACTTTGGACGGGGACGAGCCGGATCGTCCCGTCCTGTTGGACGAGGATGATGACGAGGTACGCACCTGGACTAAGGAGTTCATCCGGGCACACCCCACGCACTAGGAGAGATTAACGCTGATCTCACATGCCGCGCAGAGTGAGCAGTGCATCCAAGCATTGCTGTTGAAGCAGGACCGTCTCTGGCAGGAGGCGGACCTGATGAAGGAGGTGGAGGTGCTTGCTGCTGCATTGGGCCGGGCACCTTCACCGTCGCCAAAGGCGCCGGGAAAGGCGTCCAACTCATCCCGGAGCAAGGCTACCGGGACGGGAAAAGGGCCCACGCAGCCCGCTCCCCCAGAGAGGCGGCGGGACGCAGAAGCCGGCCTCCGTGTGCCGTCTGCCGGGGATCCATCCCCGACATATTCCACCAAGGGCAGCTCAGGGGTTGCCGGGCAGCAGCAGGCTGCTGCCACAGCACCCGGGCAACCGTCGGATCCGACCGCGCCGGGCACCACCAGAGGTAAGTCCTTCCCTGCACCTGCAAAAATATTTGTTAACGCGCCAAGAGACTGACGAAGCGACTTGTCACGTTCTTGGCAATAGGTACCGACGGCGAGCTGACGAACATAGAAAATTATTTTCATCGATCAATTATTTTCATCGATCAATGCTGTGGCTACTGAAGAGATCTTGGAGTGGACAGTAGACTCAGCCTGTATCTCTTTGAACATTGCCATGACTTCCAGCATTGTCGGCCGCCTTGAAGGCCTGTCATCCAAGCATGCACAAGCAATTTTCAGGTGCTCCAGTAGCTCAAGCTCTAGAGTTGGGTCATCCTTGAGAAGCTCAGGATCAAACACATCACTGATCTTAACCTCAGTGTGCTGCTTGACCCATCCCACTAGATTATTGTCCTCACCAAAGTCCGACGAATCTGTTGGCTGCTTCCCAGTGAGCAGCTCAAGCAAAACCACACCATAGCTATACACATCTCCCCTGGTTGTGCACCGGAAGCTCTGGTAGTATTCTGGTGGCACATAGCCAGGTGTGCCCGCAAGGGTGGACACACTCAAGTGTGTATCCATCACACTCATCATCCTCGCCATTCCAAAGTCGGATAACTTTGCCTCCAAGTGCTCATCAATAAGCACATTGCTGGACTTCATATCCCTGTGAATAATGTGTGGGGTGCAACTGTGGTGTAGGAACGCCAGTCCTCTCGCTGCACCTACAGCAATATTCCGTCGTGCTGCCCAATTCAGCTTGATCCCAAGCTTCTTCCGGTCATGCAGCACATCCTCCAAACTACCAAACTTCATGTAGTCATAAACCAATAGACGCTCTTCACTGACCTTGCAATAGCCCAGTAGCGCGCGGAACAAGGTTCCGGTGCTTGATTCTGCCAATTGTCTCCATCTCTGCCATGAATTCCTTGTCACCCATGTATCAGTTTCTTGATGGCAACAACCTGCCCATCATTTAGCTGTGCCTTATAAACATCCCCGAATCCACCAGACCCAACCAGACTGTCCTTGTGGAAGCCATTGGTGGCCTCAACAAGGTCAGGAAGAGTGAGCTTCTGCAGCGGCTTATCAAATGTAGACAGGTTGATGTTAAGTGCATTAGTGCCAGATAGCTTCCGATTGGAATTGACAGTCCTAGATTGAGACCAGCTGTCAATATAGATATCAGGAGAGATACCGGCCTCTGCATTCTTATGTGGTTTCCTGCTCCTGAAGGCAATGATGACAATCCCGACTATGCAAAACAGGGAGAACAGCAGCCTCATTTCAACACTGCTCCCAAGGGATGCCTGTCCCCGGTTGGAATGTTAGTCATCAGAAGCACTTGGCCCAACATTGTGCTCACACTGTGGGAGAGGGAAGCCACACAAGCCAGAGTTATTCTCATATTGGCTCTTTGGGAAAGTGGCAAGGGACCCAAGCTCCGGTATTGATCCATTCAGCCTATTGTATGACAGACGCCGACAGGGAAATCATTTCCTGTAGTGAACTCCAAGCTCAGATGGGATGGCCCCAGAAAGTAAATTGTGTCCAAGATTCATGATCATCAGATAGAACATGTTCCCAAGCTCCTTGGGGATCTCGGAATCGAGCTGATTGAAGGACAGGTCGAGGAACATCATGGAGCCATTGTTGTTGAAGTTGTACTGCGTGCTGCCCATGTATGTCCGTGTGAAGTTACACAGCTTCTTGCTAGGCATCCGGTTCAGGTCTTCCGAACGGATGTTGCTGAACTCAAGCAGGCTCCCGGTGCCATGACACTCACTGCTTTTTTTCAAAAAAGAAAGCTTTATATAAGGCCTCCCAGTGATGAAGCCCACAGCCATCTTGCCAGACTGCTTTGCCAGTTCCTGTGGTATTGATCCACTAAGCTTATTGCTGTTCAAGTCAAGCCAAACTAAACTCTTGCAGTCGCCTAGCTCTGCTGGTATGGAACCTGAGAAGGAGTTGTTGCTGAGCTTCAAGATTGCAAGGTTGTCGAGGCGCCCGAGCCATGCTGCTGATATCGACCCAGACAGTAGGTTGCTTGCAAGCGATATCCAGTTCAGATCCTTGCAGTCCATCAATTCTGATGGAATGCTGCCGGTGAGCCCATTGTAATCGAGAATGAGATTCTCAAGTTTGCGAGCACCAGCCAGTGACGCCGGGATCTCACCCTCCAGCTCGTTCTGCCACATGATGAGGTCTCGGAGCTCACGAAGGTCGCCGAGAGATGTGGGGATGGACCATTGATGTGGTTGAGGCTGAGGTCGAGAGACCTGAGGCTGGCGCAGTTGGAGATTGCCCGCGGGATGCCGCCGGTGAGGTAGTTGTTCTGCAGGTAGAGCACCTGGAGCCTGGAGCCAGTGTGTGGGCAGAACGACACTGGTATAACGCCGGTGAGAGCGTTGGAGCTCAGGTCGAGCGTTTCGAGCTCAGCAAGCGCGCCCATGGAGTCAGGCAAGGAGCCATTGAAGTGGTTGAAGGATAAGGAGAGCGCCTTGAGCCGCGGCAGCCCAGCGAGCGCGTCGCCTGGCAGCTCGCCGGAGAAGTTGTTGTTCGACAGGTTGAGGTACAAGAGCGACGCGAGCCCCGCGATGTCCGGAGGGAAAGCGCCCTCAAAGTGGTTGCCGGAGAGGTTGAGCGAGACCAGGCCAGGGCAGCCAGAGAGGGCCCCGGCCGGCACCTCGCCGGAGATTTGGTTGCCGGACAGGTCATGGGACTCCATTCTCGAGCAGTTGGCGAACGCCGGGAGGGACCCGGAGATCTCGTTGCCCGCGAGGTCCAGCTGGCGGACGCCCCCCGCGCCGAAGCTCACCATCCAAGCGAGGTCCCCTTCGCCGGAGATCCTGTTGTACGACAAGTCAAGCACATCCAAACCGGCAAAACCCGCACCACCACCTCCCATCCAGCCACCGCCGCCGGTGACGGCATCACGGGAGAGGTTCAGCTCCCTCAGCCCGCAGCACACACCGACGAGCGCGGCGGCGTCGGCGACCGACCCGCCCAGCGCTGCGTTCCCGGACAGGTCCAGCGACGCCAGCCTCTCCCCGCACCTCCAGGCGCCCGCGAGCGAGCCGCTGACGTTGGTATCAGAGCTCGGTTTCGGGCTTGGACGCGGGATCGTGCTCTCGAGGGAGTGTTCATGTCTCAAGTGGACACGAACGCGCCACGCCGACGGTCGTCTTCACCGGCGGCTCGTCCCACTCCTGTTACCTCCGACAGCCGTGCCACGGGCAGCGGCGGGACTGATCGCGGGCTGGTGATTCACCGCGTGGTCAAGGAGATGGGCGGACCGGCGAACTACCCGCTGCTCACCAAAGTGAACTACAACGACTGGTCGCTGCTCATGAAGATCAAGCTGCAAGCTCGGTGCTTGTGGAACGCCATCGAGCCGGGTGGTGTTGAGATCCAGGCGGCTCGTGCCACTCCTGTTGATTCCGGCAGCCGTGCCACGGGCAGCGGCGGGAATGATCGCGGGCTGGTGATTCACCGCGTGGTCAAGGAGATGGGCGGTCCGACGAACTACCCGCTGCTCACCAAGGCAAACTACAACGACTGGTCGCTGCTCATGAAAATCAAGCTGCAAGCTCGGTGCTTGTGGAACGCCATCGAGCCGGGTGGTGTTGAGATCCAGGAGGACCGAATGGCACTTGATGCCATCTGCAGCGCGGTGCCGCCCGAGATGATCTCCACGCTCGCGACCAAGCAGTCGGCGAAGGAAGCGTGGGAGAGCATCAAGACGATGCGGATCGGTGACGATCGCATCAAGAAGACCAGCGCGCAGAAGCTTCGACGCGAGTATAGGCTACTCGCTTTCCGCGATGGGGAAGCAGTGGAGACTTTGCCATGCGTCTCACTGGCATCGTCAACCAATTGGCAACCCTCAGCGACCCTGAACCCGACAAGAAGGTGGTGGAGAAGTACCTGCGCATCGCCCGTTCAAGGTTCAAACAACTCGTCCTGTCCATTGAAACTCTGCTCGATGTCTCTGTCTTGTCCGTGGAAGAGATCACCGGCCGTCTCAAGGCGGCCGAGGATGATCACGAGGCCCCTCCCGCCAGCAGTGGTGGCAAGCTCTACCTCACCGAGGAGGAGTGGCTCGAGCGATACAAGAAGGAGCAGGAGACTTCACGCGGCGGTGGCGGCTCCAACAACCGTGGCAAGCGCCGTGGAGGAAGGGGACGAGGGCGTGGCGCCGGCAATGGAGACGCTCGCGGCGGCTCTGGAGCTGCACCGGGCCGGACCGGTGACAAATGCCACAACTGTGGCAAAACTGGCCATTGGGCCAGGGAATGCAGGAGCAAGCCCAAGCAGAACGAGCAGGCCCACGTGGCCCAGGACGACTAGCCCACGTTGCTGCTTCTTCAAGCCGGAGATGACCAAGCTGCCGCACCAAATCCAGATCCCCTTCACACTTCGCCGGATGTGCCGTGCGACGGATCCAACGCGCCCACGGGCGGCGCGCTCGTGCCCGTGGCGCCCGTGGAGAGCGCAATCCGGGAGGAGGCGGCGGCGCCGCGTGAGTCTGCACCGGCTGTGCTAGCTCCGCATGTGGTCCACCTCGTCGAGGAGAAGGTGTTCGCCGCACTGGGTGACACCGGAGATCAAGCTCCCCAGCGGAGGGTGCTGGACACCGGGGCCACCAACCACATGACGGGGTCCGGGGCGGCGTTCTCCAGCATCGACGCGGGGACAACCGGCACCGTGCGGTTCGGCGACGGGTCCATCGTCAAGATCGAAGGCTGTGGGACAGTCTTGTACGCGTGCAAAAATGGCGAGCACCGCTCCCTCGACAACGTCTACTACATCCCGCGTCTCACCGCCAACATTGTAAGCATCGGGCAACTCGATGAATGCGGGTACCAAGTGCTTATTGAAGATGGCGTCATGCGGATCCGCGACCAGCATCGACGCCTACTCGCCAAGGTGTGGCGGAGTTCAAGTCGGCTCTACACGCTGGAGCTCCACATTGCACGCCCGGTGTGCCTGGCGGCGCACGCCAGCGAGGATGCGTGGCGTTGGCACGCCCGATTCGGCCACATCAACTTCACGGCACTGAGGAAGATAGGCAGAGAAGAATTGGTGCGTGGACTACCTGTTCTGGAGCAGGTGGAACAACTCTGCGAGGCGTTTCTGGCCGGCAAGCACCGGCGCGCGCAGTTCCCCAAGAAGGCGCAGCGTCGTGCGACGAGGTCTTTGGAGCTGTTGCACGGGGATCTGTGTGGACCAATCACGCCTCCGACTCCAAGCGGGAACCGGTACTTCCTCCTCCTCGTCGACGACTACAGCCGCTTTATGTGGGTCGCGCTGCTGCCCACCAAGGATGGCGCACCGATGGCGATCAAGCGCATCCAAGCTGCGGCTGAATTGAAGAGCGGCAACAAGCTCGGTGCCCTGCGCACTGATCGAGGGGGAGAATTCACCGCTGCTCACTTCAACGACTATTGTGCGAAGCTTGGCGTGCGACGCGAGCTCACGGCGCCCTACAGCCCTCAACAGAACGGTGTCGTCGAGCGCCGAAATCAGTCCGTGGTCGGGACGGCACGGTGCATGCTCAAGGCAAAAGGTCTGCCAGGTATGTTTTGGGGGGAGGCCATCAATACTGCTGTTTATCTCCTCAATCGATCGACGACCAAGAGCACGGGCGGCAAGACTCCATACGAGCTCTGGGTTGGGACTCCACCGGCTGTGCATCATCTTCGCCGGAGTAGGCAGCCCCAGCATCGCCATCAAGCACTGTCCAAGCGTCATCTTCAATTGGAAGTCCTGCATCGTCAAATGCAGGCCCTGCATCGCCACCGAGCTCGAATTCCCCTGCATCAGCACTGGCATCACCAACGAATGGCTCGCCTCCATCGATCTAGTTCGTGTCACCGCCACCAAATGGAGAGGAGAACCTCGACGCCGATCATGGTGATGCTCCACTTCGGTATCGCCGCGTCGACAACGTCCTTGGACCGGCATCACCACCAGGGCTAGCCATTCGGGAGCTGCAAGAGGATTTGTTGCTGGTGGAAGGTGAGGAACCTGTGACATTCATGCAGGCAGAACAAAAGGAGGCGTGGCGGCGCGCTATGCTTGATGAGATCACATCGATCGAAGAGAATCACACTTGGAGGCTTGTTGATCCCCCTGTTGGACACCGACCAATCGGCCTCAAGTGGGTTTACAAGCTCAAGAAGGATGCTGCTGGCTCAATTGTAAAACACAAGGCGCGGCTCGTGGTGAAGGGCTATGTGCAGAGGGCAGGGGTTGACTTCGACGAGGTTTTCGCGCCAGTGGCGCGACTTGATTCTGTGCGTTTGCTGCTTGCATTGGCTGCACAGGAAAACTGGATGGTTCATCATATGGACGTCAAGTCAGCCTTCTTGAACGGCGAACTTGAGGAGGAGGTGTACGTCGTCCAGCCTCCTGGCTTCGTCATCGACGGGCAAGAGCACAAGGTGTATAAGCTGGACAAGGCTCTGTATGGGCTGCGTCAGGCGCCAAGGGCGTGGAACACCAAGCTGGACTGCACTCTGAAGAGTCTCGGGTTTGTTCAAAGTCCGCTGGAGCATAGGCTGTATGCTCGTGGCGACGGTAATGCACGGCTCCTAGTGGGCGTGTATGTTGATGACTTGATCATCGTTGGTAGCAACAGCAAGGTGATTGAAGGATTCAAGCAGCAGATGAAGGCGGAGTTTAAGATGAGTGATCTCAGGGCCTTGAGTTTCTATCTGGGCATCGAGGTGCATCAAGCTGGAGGCAACATTACTCTGAGCCAAGGTGCATACGCATCGCGCATCGTCGAGAAGGCGGGACTTGTGTTGACACCCAAATTTGGCAGAAAATCGGATATTCAGAGAAGGCCGAATATGTTGGAATTATTGGGCCAAATCGGAATTGGGCTTCATCGAAGAAGGAAGAATACATATTGCAGAAAACGATGAAGACGACTTCGGAAGAAATACGATCGGATCAAAGACAGCGCGGAAGGATAAGTCGTATCGGTATCGGCTTTGTAAACACTATAAATAGGGTTTTAGGGCCTCATAGAAAAGGATCCAATCTACGACTCAATACACAAAACTCTCTCGAACCCGATCGACTCCGTCGAAAGGCTTCAATTCGCAGGTAGAGCTATCTCGATGGGATAATCGATTCTCTCCTTGTAACCCGTATGCATGGCTGTATCAATTTGATCTCATGTATGCAAACCATGTTAGACTGTCTCGGGATTTACCGATCTTTAACATGTTCTCGCATATTGCACTGTCTCGATGCTATAAAGCTGATCAAGCGAAAAATCGATGAAAGGCCACGAGGTTGGCATAATACTTTGGCGGATGCTTTATGGGCGTATCGGATTTCTAAACATGGAGCTACGAAGGTGTCGCCATTTGAACTAGTATATGGACAGGAGGCAGTTTTACCTGTTGAAGCTATCATCGGATCTACGAGAGTCGAACAGCAGAATAACATAAAAGCCGATGATTATACGAGCCTGATGGTGGACAAGCTTGATGATATGGTGGCGGTTCGATTGAGGGCTTTGGAGCACATTGAGCGAGATAAGCAAAGGGTAGCTCGGCATTATAACAAGAAGGTTGTACCGAAAGCTTTTGAGGTAGGAGAGTTGGTATGGAAGACATTTTTACCGATTGGTTCTAGAGATCCTAAGTATGGAAAGTGGTCTCCAAATTGGGAAGGACCGTTCAGAGTCAATCGGATTGTTCCCGGTAATGCTTACATTCTGGAAACGCTTGAAGGAGAAGTTTTCGGTAAAGCGCTCAACGCCAAGTATCTGAAGA
The DNA here is from genome assembly GCA_005191435.1 of Raddia distichophylla. Lineage (NCBI taxonomy): Eukaryota > Viridiplantae > Streptophyta > Magnoliopsida > Poales > Poaceae > Raddia > Raddia distichophylla. The sequence continues at coordinate 2,198,498 of SPJY01018096.1, forward strand.
AGTATTATCCTAGCGTATGGGTTGGAGCTTGAGTCGAGATTATTTAAAAGCCGATTTTGTGTGAATCGTCTATAGTTTAGAATCTAGTTGGTAATACAATTTTACTCAGCACGTTGCTGTTGAGAAAAAGCCGATTCTATGAGTCGCCTATAGTTCAAAGTCGTTTGGTGCTAATGGTTTTATTCAACACATTACTGTCGAGAAAAGCCGATTCAATGGGAATCGTATATAGACTAATATTGCGATAAAATGAAAGCAGTTGCATAAAATAAAGTTATTACAAAGGCACAGGCCTTGATTGTTTTCGCCCATCGGGCAGGATGGGACCATGTTTTCCAATCGGTACAAACCGATTCATACATCACAATTTTTGAAATTTGGCTCGCAGGCCAATTACTCGCAGAATTCATGGATTGCGGCAGCAGCGCTGGTAATTGTGTCCCGGATCCGATTGATGGTGTTGGTATCGTCTTCAGCTGATCCAGGGATGTCCGGTATTTTCTTTTTCGCTTCCAGCACTGCTAAGCCGCAAGCTCTTACCACACTGTACTGCTCCTTGGCTGCCAACTTGGTTTCCTCAAAATCTGAGCGAGCGGCTGCCTCGGCTTTCTTCGCTTTCTCCAGTTCGAGTTCCAGGGATTTGACCCTTGACATTGCCTTGGAGATAGCGATTTTTCCCGATTCGGCCTCCTGTTTCAATTTGAGAAGTTTGTCATTTTGTGAGTTGGCATCTTGGATCAGCCCTCTGAGTTCAGCTTCAGCGTCCTTGAGGGCTTCTCGCTGATGGAGCCGATCCAGGGCCGCATCAAAGTCGGTTTTTTGGCCTAAAAGGGATAGCAGTTTCTCGATGGCCCCGACCACCTGCTCTGGGAGGATCTCCTTGACAGAATCAGCTATTTCCCGAATGGCGAGAGGGTTGGATAGGAAAGCCGATTCGTCGTTCACCAGTGCCCACATTTGCTTTAGTTTCCCCAGGGTGTCTGGAGAAAGCCGATTTTTCTTGGACGGTTCGGGGGCGGGTAAATCGATGATGGCAATCGGGGGCGATGACGTACGAATCGGCGAAGACAGGAAATCGAGCTCGTCATCGAGCCAGTCCATACTGGACGGGTCAAAGTTGAGCTCGTCATCTTTCTTGCCGTCGTATCTGATGACCTGCGTGGACACCACTGTCACCTGAGCAGGTTCCCGAGGTTGAAACATATACTGAAGAGGAGAAATCTGATGTTATAAAAATCGGTATTTTAAAATAAGTATTGCCAAAAGAGCTGTGAGAAGAAACCGGTTACATCTTTGGGATCGAAGATTGGTGGTGTTTGTGATGCTGGTGGCGGAGCAGGTGTGCCATCTTTCTTTTTAGGGGTAGGCGATGTGTTCTGAAATTAAAATTCCGATGAAGTGAAGCTGATTGGATGTTGAAAATTTGAAAGACCATCAAGCACTTACTGTGTTACATGCCGATTCAGTGGAATCAGGTGTACGCACCTTTCGAGGCCCTGGTTTCTTGCCAGCCAATTTCTTCCTTTGGCCAGTCTCTCCTTCTGGTCTCCCTGTTAATTTGGGGTGAGAATTTTTATTTACAAGATGATATTTTATAAAGCCGATTTTTACCTCTTTTCTTCGGCTGTTGAGAAGAGCTCTGCGCGAACGCTGATGCCGACTTAGCGGTTGAGTGGAGCTGGCCAGCCTCATCGCCAATCAGCTTGGACTTTGGGCGCTTATCCCCGCTCTGAAAGGATAAAACGATGTCGGGTTAGTAATCGAAAAAAATGAAAGTATTGCAAATTACTAAACGCATGCAAGTTAATGACCTCGCGGTTAGAAGAAGACGCATGGTTTTGGGATTCTGTTCTGTCAATGTCTGAATCCGAAGAAGGCGGCCCTAACTCGGAGGAATTTTCTTCTTTCTCGTCGATGTTGTTATCGGAATCAGAAGAGCTTGAATTGTCGCTGCTATTTGTTCCTGATTCCGATGGGGGTTCCGTTATGCCAGCAATCTTTGGCCAGTTTGGTTTGCAAATCTCTTTCTGGCCAGTAATGCGTTCGATTAAGGTTGTAGCCCCACCTTTGGTGGCATATATGTCCTTGGCAATGATTTCCCACCAAATATCAAACGCTGAGGAGGTATTGGCCCACATAGCCAATTCCGATGGCATCTCGAAGTCTAAGTGTGCAGCAGACAGAATACCATAAGCTGATTGAGAGTTTAGATCTTCCCTGGCGTTCAGCTGGCGGTATATAAAGAGATCGGGAATTTCTTGCCCTAAGTTGAACTGCCGTGCTGCCACTGCTGGATGATAAAATTCATATGAGGGCTTCTTCAGGTGGGTTCTAGTGCTTAGGATAGCAAAGAAGATGCCCGGAGAGATGAATTCTTTGAAAGCTGGTAAGACCTCGTCCTTCAGTGTACCGGAGAATCGGAAAAATGGAGGGATAGGATATCTGTCTAATTCAGTGTATGGGTTGAAGTGTTCTGCTCGGTATTCCGATTCAGATATTGTGTACAGTGAAGCCATACAGCGGGAGAAATCATATTGGTTGAGGCGTTTGCGGTTGCAATTGACTGAGATCATTTCCCCATAAGATCTGCAGGGACGCTCTTTGCTATCGGATTTTTGTTCATTTGGGAAATTCAAACTAAAGTCCAGTTCTCCCAGAGAGTTGTATATCTGGAGCTTTAGGAACATTCCGATAAACCAGAAAGGGCCGCCTAGATTTCCGATTGAATAGTCGGCTTTCTTCGAGCAGAGGCCTTCTCTGATTTCATGCATCATCCTGTAAGTAGCTCCTAGCAGATATTTCCCGATTGCTATTTTTTGGCCTGATGCCAATGCTTCGGCCACTCCTTGGTACACCTTGCTCGGGCTGAGTGATTGACCGCAGAAGAAGAACCGGTCGAGCCACATGTTCAAGAAAGCAATGTGCTCTTCGTCATCCACTTCATCGGTTTTCTGGTGAGTACTAATGTAGCGTTGCCAGCCGAAGTTCTTCTCGGGTACTAGCTTCAAGGTAGCAGTTAGGTCAAAAGCCGATAGCATTTCGCCATCGGGGCTAAGGCCGGTCAACATGGCTACGTCCAGAAGTGTGGGGGTAATTGGGCCAGTTGGGAAAAGAAAAGCATTTACAGTATCGCACCAGAAATAAGCTGATGCAGCCATGAGCGGTTCGTCTGCTGGTGGTGGGAATAGAGAAAGAAGAATGGCATCGGTTATTCCGAGCTCGTCCCATTGCTCTTGTTTCTGATCATAAACCCGAGTAAGCCAGTCCTTATATCCCTTGATCGGGCTAGGCCAAGACCTAAAAGCCGATTTCCAACTGTTGACACTAAGCTTATCGGCAAATAAGGGGAGGCGCGCTACGGATTGATCTATGAAATCCGATGGATTTCTATCTCCTGGTGGTCCCAAGGAGTACAAAGCTTCAGAGTCCGAGTATGGAATTAGTACCTGAGACATGATCCCGATTGAGAGTTGGAGAATTGGTTGAGCGCTGAGATTGCTGAGAGCTCCGAGAATGCCGATGCAAGAGACGTACGCGAGTGGGAGAGCGTGAAAATGACGGTGAATGGGTGACTATTTATAGCTATGGTAAAAATTAGGGTTTTACCGTGCTTTTCGGCGTTACTGTTACGGCCCATATTGCCTGTTGGACTAACACGTGTTCTCCAAATGGGCTGAAGCTGAAGCATCGCAAAGTAAAATGTATGGTAAATCCGATTTCCACTTGAAAGTTTAGCTAATGAGAGGGTTCATTGCCAAACTTAGGGGCATATGTTGACACCCAAATTTGGCAGAAAATCGGATATGCAGAAAAGCCGAATATGTTAAGATGTATTGGGCTGAATCGGATTTGGGCCTTGTTGATGGTGGGAAGGAATACATGACAAAGCCGATGAAGGCGAAACCTCGGAAGAGATACAATCCGATCGGAGGTGGCCCAGAAACAGTTCGTGATGGTATCGGTATTACAATAGTATAAATAGGGATTTAGAACCTCATAGAAAAAAAAATCGACAATTCAATACACAAAACTCTCTCGAACCCGATCGACTCCGTCGAAAGGCTTCAACTCGCAGGTAGAGCTATCTCGATGGGATAATCGATTCTCTCCTTGTAACCCGTGTGCATGGCTGTATCAATTTGATCTCATGTATGCAAACCATGTTAGACTGTCTCGGGATTTACCGGTCTTTAACATGTTCTTGCATATTGCACTGTCTCGGTTTAATCGATCTGTAATATGTGTTTACCTTGCAATGCCGATTATCAAATGTCTTGCATGTTTTTCCCTGAATCTGATGTATGCGACTGTCTCGTTAAATCGATCTTGTGTATCTCTTGTTCAGGATCTTACTTGCTTAGATGTTTGCCGATTAGTATTGTATTATCAATCAGTCTTAAACTGATAAACCGATTTGTTAGTTTATATCTAGTCTTGGATTTGAATACTGTCTTGGCCTGACCAATCTATTCGATCTATTTCTCTGATTTGATCTAATATCTCGATTTAAAGGCTTAATACTGATATTAACAAAAATACCAAAAAGAAACAAAGGACTTATATTTAAACGCTCATTTGAATCTATTCGCTCTATCGGGTTTTAAGCCGATAGATCTTGTAATCGGATTGTTTAGAGCCGATTACAAATAACCTGATCTGGCTAAATTGAAAAGCCGATTAGGCCTATATTACCGACATTTTTCCCCTTATTGATTTACAGGTCAAATCAATTGGCACGCTTGGTTTGAGTTGCGACGCGATCACCGAATCGACGCTTCTGCACGTGTGTCCACAGAAACCCTCGTTTTTGTGTCAACAACTTGTGGGTTGTAACCCATGTGCAACTCCCATGGAGCCCCGCATCAAGTTGAGCCGGGAAAGCTCGGCACCATCGGTTGATGGGACTGAGTACAGAAGCCTCGTGGGGAGCTTGAGGTACCTGGTTAACACCAGGCCGGACCTCGCTTTCTCAGTGGGGTACATGAGCCGCTTCATGGAGAAGCCCACAGAGGAGCATCTTGCTGCTGTGAAGTGTATCATCCGGTACGTGGCAGGGACGATTCACTACGGCTGTCGCTACGGGAAGGAGAAGAATTGGAGACTGCACGGCTACAGCGACAGTGATATGGCCGACGACATCGACACACGGAAGAGCACGTCTGGCGTGATGTTCTTCCTTGGCAAAAGCTTGGTAAGCTGGCAGTCCCAGAAGTAGAGGGTTGTTGCCCTCTCTTCATGTGAAGCAGAATACATTGCAGCCGCCTCAACGGCATGTCAGGGCATATGGCTTGCCCGGCTACTCGGCGACCTCAGGAGCACTGCAACTGAAGCCGTTGATCTCAAGGTGGACAACAAATCTGCCTTGGCCCTCATCAGGAACCCGGTCTTCCACGACAGAAGCTAACATATTCAGACGCGGTTTCATTTCATCAGAGAATCGGTGGAGAACGGGGACATCAGGCCGGACTTCATCGACACAGGTTGGCAGCTCGCAGATATCCTGACCAAGGCACTGCCACGTGCACGGTTTCAGGAGTTGCGAGATCAAATCGGTATGATTTCTGTAGAGGCACAAGTTTAGGGGGAGTTTGTTATGAATAAAGCTTGTGCCGGGTTTATAGCATGCATTAGTTTAGCTCGTTGTTTAGCTTTCTTGGTTTACAAGCATGCACGAGGCCACGATCTGTGTGGATGCCGTGCGTGCGCTGGGCGTGGCGAGAATAGCTCGCGGCGTCCGAGTTTTGTGCCATGAACGGGACGCACGTCTTGCGGTCGTGGGGATGGACGCGGCCAACGGTGAGGCGTGAGAAGCGCTCATGCGCATGTATTTTTTTCCTTCCTATTTAAGGAAATACAAACAGAAAACGCAGTGAGAAGTTTGCTGCACAAATCTTCGGTGTTCACTGTGTGTTCGCGTGAGTGTGCCATTGTGTTCTTGTGATCTTGCCGGTGATCATCACTGGGGGGAAAACTAACAGACGTTGGTCCCCCGGAGGCGGACCTCCTCCACGGCGGCGAGCTGCAGGAGCGTGGCGGCGACGTCGCGGAAGTCCACATTGAGCGGGACCCCCGCGAGGGACAGCGACGCGAGCCTCCCTCCCCTGCACGCCGCGCCGGGGAACCTGCACGCGCCGTCGCCACGGCTCCACCCGCTGAGTGCCGCCCCCTGGTTGAGCACCGCCGCCTTGAACCGCTCCAGCAGCTGCGCGTCGTCCTCCGCCGCCGCCACCGACGCAAGCAGCAGCACCACCACCAGCCACAGAGCCCTCATAGCACCGCCACCTCCCCCTCCTCCTCCTCCTCCACCGCCGCCACCAACCACTACTCCGCCATGACCACAGAGGAAGAGAAGCTCAAGCAGAGACATTTGGAGTGGAGAGAGAGTTGGGTGGGATTGGAGAGAGAGAGAGACAGAGAGGGACGTGCGGAATGGCGAAGTGGGCAGTAGTATACGACACACCATGTGGCAGGGAAAAAATTTGGTGGAGCCGGGATGCAAGGGCGCAGTTGTGCATACCCGGTCTGGATTCGTGCCACGTGGCCACTGCGCCCATCGAACGAACGTTGTTTTCGACTCGGCTCCCAGGTGATCGCACGCGCGGGCGACGGCTCGGCTCCATCTCGTCGCCTTGTCGGCTTGTCGCTCACTCGCTCTCTCTCTCTCTCTTTCTCTCTCTCTCTCTCACACACTCACTTTCCCCAACCTCAGGATCGCGGTGATGAACCTGACCAAGCTCGATCCCAGGCAGCTCGTCCTCAGGCTGCTCTCGGCGTGCCTCCTTGCCCTGCTGCTCTGCGCTTGCGTCCCCAGGCTCCCTTCCGTCATCTCATCTCAAGTCTTGTGTAAATAAGAATGATGAGTTCTTGGTTGCCTGTTTGTTCTTGATTAGTTAATTGCTTGTTTGTGCTTACATCTGTCTTCGACTGTTTGTAGCGGGCAATAGAGTTGACCTGACAGAGGGTAATGCATCAAGAATCTGAATCCTTGAGTAACTGAATTTTCCTTGGTTCTCCTCTCGCATGTCCGATTCATTTGATCTTATGTTGCTGGCTTGTTGCTTGTATCTTTAGGGATGGAGCTGGGAGCAAGGTGGTGAGTTCTTGGGAGGGCAGTGGCAGTAGGGAAGTGTGGTGATCCTGTTTCTCTACCATATGCAGCCTGAATGGTTGGTCTGTTGGCCAAATCAAAATAAGGAAGGTTTCGCCGGCGCCGAGTGGAGGCGCATGGGCGGCGCAGGTAAAGGCGGCGGCGGCAGTGCGGTTGGGGAAAGTGAGTGAGAGAGAGAGAGAGAGAGTGAGGCTGCGAGGGAGCGACAGGGTAACGAGATGGCGCCGAGCCGAGCCATCGCCCGGTGCTTGGAATCACCTGACAGCAGTCGGGAGCGGCGTTCGTTAGATGGGCGCGGCGGCCACACGGCACGAATCGGAGTCGGGTATGCACCGCCGCGCCCTTGCATCCCGGCTCCACTAAATTTTTTTCCATGTGGCAGTGGCACATCGGATCACATCATCACAGTGCTTCGCGTCGATGCGCGCGCAATAAACCCCGGATTAGAGTTAGGGTTAGCGCCGCTAATGAGCGGCTAATCTCGAGGGGTCGCGGGGTTTGGTTTGGACTGAGCGTTTTCGCACGGGGGGTAGTATGGGGATTTCGGGGGGATGGGTCGCGTTATCGGGAGGACGTGGGGGGCGACTGCACCGCGAGAGAGTGAAGCGTTTCTAACCAATTTTAATTCTATTTTTTGTTCTTTTCTTTTTAAATGAGACAAGAGGCGAACCTTTTTTAACGAGGTTCGGTGCAAAACACCTACTTCTTGGTGAGGAACCTCCCCGAAAGGAGGTCATAACTCTCTCGTCACGTGCCCTCAACTCCACTCAGCGAGCTTTTAGGACGTGAGCTCAAGGCTTGCTCCCGACCTGTACACCGAGGATGGAGTCTCCCACATGGCGGGAGCTATCCGTCACCCCGGCATCACCGAAGCGGTACCGACCTTCGCGAAGAAGTTATTTGTACACGTGACCTTCTCGGAGACCTTGACGTAGCCGAAGTCGCAAAGGTCTTGATCACGGCGGCGGTGTCCCGGCACCTTGGACGACGACCCGGCGCCCCGGAGGTGTAGACGTTCACGGCTTCCCTCGAACTTCTTCGGCGGCAAAGTGGAAGCACCCGGTCACGAGCCAAACGAAGGGGAACCAACCGGGGATGTGGAGAGGACCTTCTCCTACCTTCTTCCCTCCCTCCCTCTCTTCTCCACTCTCTCCAAGCCTAACCCTAGGTGGAGATGGCCATGAGCAAGGGATAACCCATGGGGAGGAGCTCTCAAACCCACACAAGCCAAGGGGTGGAAACAAATGAGCTCTCTCAAGTCTCTCCTCTCAGCCACGACCTCTATTTATAGACCACTACTCGAGACTGGACACGTGTCAAACATCGGAGTAGACAAATTCAAAATAACGGCTGAGATGCACTGATCTGGAAACTCACCGGACGCGTCCAGAGCCCACCGGACTCGTCCGGTCCCCTGGGACCTGACGGCTGGGCGCCTCACTGGACGCGTCCGGTCCCCCTCCGGACGCCTCCAGTCGACTGACCGTACGACTGGAACCCGATCGCACCCCCTTCTCGACTCGCCCTCACCGGACCGTCCGGTGGCCTCCGGACGCATCCGGTCGCTGGCCGGACTCGTCCGGTGTAAGCTCAAGCCCCACTTCAAGGATGATTTTGGTATTGATGACAAGTCTTGAAGGCTAAGGGCTTTGTGTTTTACTAATTCTTTTTATTTCTTGTGTGAGTCTTCGCCAGTCCTGCATCATCTACGTCAAGTCATATCAAGACGAGCACATAAGTAAGGAGCACAAATCTAAAGACCTAGAGCTAAGCTTAGTGACAAGCCAACGTAAGCCATTAGATAAAGCCTTTGTCAAGTCTAGAGCATGCTGATAAAAAGCCTTTGTCATGCTTAGAGTCAAGCCTAGAGCTAAGTCTATTGCCAAGCCAAGCACAAGTCTTTGTGGCCATGACCTTTGGGCTTAAACCTAGTGCCAAGTCAAATCCTAAGCCAAGGCTTGCAATGCCATGTTCTAAGGTTAACCCATCACCAGGTCAGGTTGCCTGAGTGTCAAAAGAGAGTGTCTTGAGGCAAGTCTTAGTGATCTTGTGAGCCCTAATGCCAAGCTAATCAAGGCCTTGTGAAAGGTTGTCGGTACATAAGGTACCGGGGTGTCCTCTCCACCTCTGCCAGAAGGGGGTAGAAGACGGCGTCATCCAGAAGGACCGAGAAGACCGGGTCTGGTTCCAAGTGGACTGGCGGGCACGCGGGCCCCACCGCTCGGAACTGGTCCCCGAGGCGTCTCTCGCCAGGCGGGGGCGGCTAGACCCCTGCGCCGGGAGACCGGGCCCCGCGTGCCAGGCGGGCGACCAGGCCTCAGCACGCCGGCGAGCCCTCCACGTGCCAGGCGGGCGACCAGGCTCCAGTGTGCGGGCGAGCACCGCCCCGACCAGGACACGCGGCGCGCCGGGCGAGCAGCTCGGCGACCAGGACATGTAGCAGCTCGGCGACCAGGACACGTGGCAGATCGGCAGGCGGGTAATCAGGCCCCGCACCGTATCGACGACCACGTGAGCAGCTGGCAGGGTCGGCGGGACTCTGGGCCCCACCTGCCACCGATGGGACGCGACAAGGCAGCGGGACGTGCGTAGCAGGCGGCTACGACAGCACGGTATTTATTGTATACCTGCCAGTACAGTGATCATGTAATAGGCTAGATGCACCCCTGTTTCTCCCCGTCGCCCACGCTATATAAGGGGCCAAGGCACCACGGGAGGGCATGTTCTCTCATTCCACCTCATTTGCATTTTCGCAATACACACATAGAGCGAGAGCTCAGCAGGAGTAGGGCTATTACCCACCTCGGGGGCCCGAACCTGGGTACATCGCGCGTGTTCATACTGTTCTTGGGAGCTCGAGGGCGGTTCGAGGCGCAGCAGTATTTCTATGGGACTAATATGTTTATTGTCAAGATTGGCTTAGTATCATCCTATTTAGAAAAAAAATCATATATGTCAAGTGGGCAAGCTATTCATTTTAAAAGGTACGTCTTATGCTAATCATTTCAATAAGACTAACACATTTTATTGTTTTTCTTCCGTAGTCTCATTTATGCAAATAAGATGAATTGCTAGTGTAAGCACATATTGTTGGTTTATTAGATTTATGCTCGTCATATCTTGACGTATTTATTTGCTTACTCTATAAGACCTTTTATATTATATGCCATGTATCAATGATCATCTTAGTCGGTGCACTAGATAAACTTCATCGTGCTAAAATAGGTTTATGCACATAGGATTTTCATGAATATTCTCACATGCACCTAATTTAGTGAAGTTTAATCTAGATTGGTTCACAACTTCTCTCTTCCTTCAAATATGAATTTGCATGTGTAAGTCACGGATATATTCTCATGTGAATCATTGAGTGAAGTTGTGTTTATGAAATCATCTCTCTAGTGTATATAGATCAAACACATATTCTTCATGATGCACTTAGAAGAGACCTTCCTTGTGCCAAGTGTTTCTATTTATATTATGCTTCTTTATATTTATTGAGCTTTTGAATTAATGTATTTCACGAGTGTTTGGAAAGAATTAGGGATGACCAAGGGACGTTGAAGGATGACAATATAAGTCAAAGTCAAGACGATGATGTAAAACCAAGAATTGAGGACTAAGTTAAGGTCAATTTGGCGGGATGATCGAGTCAAAGTCGAATAAGATGAAAGTCTCATGAGGTGAATTAAATCAAGGTTGACAAGACAAAGACGTCATCAATCATTTGTTAAAGGTCATCATGCACAATGCATGAAGGGTGCTCAAGACTACCAACGTCATTGAACCTCAAAATGAAGAAAGAAGATGGCAAGTGATTTCAACTAAAAGTTTGTACAGTTTTATTTATAAGTTGAGTCTAAGGATTGCCATACTATTAAAAGGTATGCAACGTCGAATAGGTTAGATATGTCTCAGATGATCAAGTGATCAATCTTTGAGAGAGATCGAGGGAGAGGAGTGTTGGTGGTGCCGAAAAGTGAGAGTTTTAGGTCTTTCATAGCTTCGTTTGTGGTTGCTGCTCCTATCCTTTGAAATTTAGGTAGTGAGATCTTGTGGGTTGTGTAGCCCTTGTTCTTAGCTTTCCGTAGAGCCCAAGATCACTGAAATAGTAGTTCGGAGTAAAAATTTACGTTCGTTTCCGTCAGGGCTGTGTGCTGTGTGTCGGACTATCCAATATATCAGACTATCCGATGCTTGGTCTGATCCACCCCTTTTGACCTTTTGGTGTTGTATCCGGTTTGAACAACTTTAGAATCATTCCAGAACCTCAAAAATAGTCATTACTTTAAGTTTCTCTCACTTTCATATCGGACTATTTGATATCTTTCAGCATCTAAGGGCTAGTTGCTAGGTGAGGCTATTTATTGCATCCCTCTTTCCCACGGGCCATAGGTTGCCTTCCACACTATTTTGAGCAGAACTTCCAAGCAATCTAGGGCTTCTTGTCTTCTCCACTCCAAATCTAAGTAATCTTCTTTGTGAGAAGAGTTGGGAGAGGGTGTGTGTGCAAAGTGAGAAGAAGTCGATCTTTGAGCACTTAAGTTCATCTCTAAGTTCATTCTTTGTGGGCATTTGTTTTTCTTAGAGGTTAAGAACTTCTAGACGGTCAGGAGTCAACCACGAGCCACCAATGCTTTGTGTGGTAGCCGTGCAAGTTTATGAGGGCCGATTCCGCCTCTAGAAGAGAAGGAATCAAGGAGTAAAACCGAGGGGACTTAGTGCGACCTCGGTGAGGGAAAGGATTGAAAAACACCCGGGCTCAAATGTGACCGAGCCTACCTCAACAGTGGTGTAGGATCCCCTTGAGGATCCGAACTTCGGAAACAAATCTTTGAGTCTCCACTTCACTCTTTGTTTCCCCCTTGCCCTCTAGCTTGATTTACTTTGATTTGTGTTTATACTTGTTATTGGTTAGCACCCTCGTGTGATATTACTATCTCTTGTGCTGTGGATATTATTTTGGTGCAGATGGTATCATTGATTTGGGCGAGATTCTCAAAAACCTTAAATCTGCAGATATCGGATAGTCTAATCTAATATCAGATAATCCGATCCATATCGGAGTATCCAATATTAACATCGGAATATCTAATATCCTTTTCCACTGTGTTTTAAAAGGTCAAAATTTGTAACGCTTATTCACCTCCTCTAGGCGACATTCCGATCCTTCAATTGGTATTAGAGCAAGGTTTCTCGATCCTTCAATGGCTATTAATTAAGCATTACAATCTAATTTCATATTGCAAGAACAATCTGCAAATGCTAACTAGCAACTAACCAACTAGCAGTGCAAACTACTGAACGCACTAATGCCCAAGGATCAACAAATGAATAACCAACTAGAACTCTAGAAGTGACGTACACATGCTAAGAAAACAGAGAGGAGAAGAGGCAAACCAAGACGACGGAGTCGCGTGTGGCGACGACGAGGATGGCGTTGACGGCCTTGAAGGTAGTGAGGCGGAGGCTGAGGTTGGGTGATGCCTGCTGCTCCCTCAGCCTCATCGCCGACACATCTAGCAACAACACCGATGCGAACGGGAGGGCTGTTCTACTCGCGGGGCAAATTAACAACCAAAGGGGCAGAGACGGACAAGCGCATCAGACGGACATGCGAACAACGAAAAAATTACCAAAATAATCAATAGTTAAATTGAAAATTAATAAAATAATTCACTAGTTAAAAAAATACCCGAAATGGCACCGGGTCCCACCACTCCGCATGGCTGCCACCACCCGGCATGGCGCGCACAGCGCTGTCGCCACCGGGCGTGACAGCAGCAGAGCTGCCGCCGCCCCGTGTGGCTGGTGCGCTGCTGCCGCCACACCACACGGCGGGAGCTCCTGCTCCCGCCACCCCGCACGGCTACTGCTGCTCACCTGCATCGTTAACCTGCCTCGTTAATCGATAATACGGCCTCGTTACTCGTGTATTTGTCACTGGGGAAACCGGCCAAGAAGCTAGCTATACGTGGCAGGGAAAAAAAAAATCCAGCTAGTGCGCAGTAGCACCAAAGGTACGTGCTAGCTAGTCCCAGACCTCCCAAAGATGCGATACATAATTTCTTCAAAATGCTTTGGTATTGGTAATATTTTAGCAAACATGTAGTAGCACCAAAAAGTATAATTTCATTTGATAGGAATTCCTAAATATTCTAAATTCAAAACTTCATGAATTTTTTTTCAAAAGTTCATAGTAAATGTCACAAAAAAATTTGGATTTTTTTGGAGAAGTTTTATTTTTCGTAAAAGATTGTATTCGAAAAAGACCACTTTTTTTTTTGTTGAAAAAGACAAGCAGCATCTCCTGCACGCTACGCCTGGCTAGCTAGCAAGACACAGCACGTCTGTACAACTAATTGTACATTGACTTCACCGACTTTGTAAATTTTTTTAAAAAATACTTCAACATCAAAATGCAATGGAAATTCAAAAAATGGAACCGAACGTTGCATTCTAAACGAAAAGCATATCGTGGTACTAGTATATGTATGAACTTATTAACTACTATCAAAAAAAGTTATATAGGATAGTTTTAGTATCAATGTTGATTTGTTATAGGTGTCTAGAAGTGGTTCCATATTTGGTCAGTCCAGTACAAGGCAATATATAAATGATGTGGCTAGTTGTACGAGATGCGATGAAAGCCATGGTCAGTACAAGGCAATATAAAATTGTAAGTGCCATTACCTCAGAAATGCCATACACACACGACTGCACGAGTAACGAGTAACGAGGCCTAAACCAACGGGTCACTTTAACAATCGATTTAAATTAACGAGGAGAGCAATAGCAGCCGTGCGGGGTGGCGGGTGCAGGAGCTCCCGCCGTGTGGTGTGGCGGTGGCAGCCGCCGTGTGGTCCCGCCATGCGGTGTGACAGACGCCATGCGGGGTGGCGGAACCGTGTGCTATTCCGAGTATTTAGCTGTATCGTGGTTTATTATATAAATTATAATTTATTAGTTGATTATTTTGGGCATTTTTCCGCGAACAACCACCGGACGGGACTCAGACCTGAGCGTCGAGCGAACAGACGGGAGCAGTGCATGCTGGATTCGGACAGACTGACGGGTGGGGACGAGATGGGCTCACAGGCAGAAGCCCGGGCGATCGCTCAGATCTAGTCGCAGCGCCATCGCCAAGGGCTGGCTAGGGTTTGGGGATTTTGGGGGTGGGTGTGATTTTGGGGTCAGCCGAACAAGTTATAAGGGTGATGACCGATGAGGTTAGGAGGCACATATTTCAAAGCCCACATGTTAGTCTATAATCGAGCACGGGGAGTAGGGACGGGAAGGGTGGAACGAACCAGCCCCCTCAATTCCCAATAGGGGCCGTTTTCCACCAGGCTACATCCCTGTGGGGAGTGATTTTCTCCATCCCCATCCCATATAATAGATGAATTCCCTTCAGGGAATAGGGAATGGGCCCTATTGTGTAACATCCCAAATTTTAAAACTCAATTTGGCACGTAATAATTTTCTCAAAATGCATGATTTAAAAATAGTAAAAGATTTATCATGGAAAGCATCTTGGCCTCATCTTTGCATTCATGGTTGGAAAAAGAGTTATGATATGCGAATATTAAAATGTAAATTAATGCTCCAAGGAATTTTTTTAAGTTATTTAAAATGGTTCTCAATTAGAGAAGGAAAGGGAAAATTCAAGAAATCAAAAGTTTGAAAGGCCGAAGGGTTTCTTTCCCAGCTGGGCTCCCCTCGGCCCATCTTTTTTCCTCCCCCCTCCCCGCGAGACTCCTCTCTCCTCCTCTGTTGGGAAGCGCCTCGGCCCAGCTCCTTGCGCCGGCCGCGCCCAGGAGAGCCCCCGCCGCGCCTCCTTTATTTCCTCTCTGTTGTCTCGCTGACACACGGGACCCACTCCATGGACCCCACCTGTCAGCTCTATCCCCATCCTCCCGATCCCCTCTCGTTGACCTCTTGTCATTTCCTCTCACCTCAGTGTGGCGTCTCTCTCTCTTTGGTCTATCTCCTCTCTCCGTGCCTCCCGTCTCTTCGCACTCTCTCTCCTGGCGCCGGTGAACCCGGCGAGGCATCGTGCGTGCCGTGCTCCCCGTGCCTCCCCCTTTCACAGCCATAGCCCAATTTTCCCCGCCTCTGAGTGTCGTACGCCCTCCCCGTGCCGCCATGCCTCCTTTGACCCACACGGTACCCCCAGTTTCGCGTGCGTGCGTACCCTTGCCCGTCGGCGCCACGCTCGCGTCCCCCACACGCCGACGCGACTATCCCTGTCGCTCCTCTTGTCGCCGCCTGTCTTGTCACCAAGGCCGCTGCCGTACCCCCACCTTTGTGCCACCACAGCGCCCATCCTCGCGTCGCTATGCTCGTCGGCAGGGGCATTCATTGCCATCGAGCTACCCACGCCGTCGCGTCCCTATTTAAGGCACCATCCCTCCCCCTGTTCCTCCTTGCTGTTGCGCTGCCGCTGAGCCTAGGAGCTTCCCCGTTGAGCCCTCTCCGGGGCACTCGCCGCCTTGAGGCAATACCCATTTGGTTCCTTCTTATTCTCACTGCTCCCTCCCGTTTCCCTCGCTGCAAAACCCGGTGACCCGGAGCACCCCTTCCGCCGTCGCTCCTCGCCATCGCGCCGTCGTCTTGACAGGCATCTGTCACCGGTGAGGCCACCATCGGTTTCGCCGGTTCCCCTCGGCTACTCCGTGCACCCAACCTATCGGGAGCGGCCGGAGTCGCCGCCGCCATCGTCGTCGAAGCCTCTGTTTTCCCCCCTCACATCTGCCTCGTGCGTCACTGACGGGTGGGCCCCGTGGGCTCCACTGGTCAGTGACGTGCTGGCCACCCCTTGCGCTTGCCAGCGTTGGTGCCCGTCCGCGCCACGCCGTGGGCTTTGCCGTCGTGGGCCGGCCTAGTGCGGAAGGGGGAACTCCGCTTTTTGTTCATTTCCTTTTGTTTAACCCAGCAGCAAAAATTTAAAAAGTATTTGGGATAAATAGCAATGCACCTTATAAAGTCAGTAAAGATAAAATTTCAAAAATATCCTTAAATGTTTTTGGACCTTATAAAAATATAAATTAGCACGCTTTTCATACTGCATGTGCATTGTAGTTGGATAGGTAGTTTGGGGGGCATCATTTCATGTTTGCATAAATGGTTTTGTTGCATTTTTGGTAAATAGAAACACATCAAAATATTTTTGCTGATAGAGTTGTATTGCTGTGCATGCGTGTTCACGCTCTCTTCACCTTCAAGGGATCTTACCAAGGCAAGTCCCCTTCGATCATATTGTGGAGCCATTTTTGGTTTGATTAGAAAATATTTAGTAGACTTGAAAACGTGCATGCTAATTTGAAAGGGAAAAGACGTATTTTGTAGGCTTAGCTATCACGAACGAATTGTTTAAGGTAAGAAATTAAATTAGAATTACAATCTAAGGCTAAAGTAGCTTTGCCTACAAGCATACCTTGGGGTAGATCAAATGCTTAAAATGTTTTTACACGAGATAATACCATCATGTGTGTGAATGAGATTGTGTAAAGAAAGTTTTGGAGAAAAGTGGTTTAAAGGTAGTGCATCAAGGGCGATGCTTAGTAGGAAATGTTTTTCCTCTTTCCCCAAAAATCTTTCGACTAGGGAGAGACTTTTGCCGGTTAGTGCGGTACAACATCGTTTTGAGAAATTTGGGCTAAAATTTCGTCTCTCCTCTAGTCTAAGGACTGCTCGTCTTATGATCCTATGAACTGAGCCATAACAGTACGCCCTTGAGCTCCGATATGGGACGAGCCTGATCGTTAGTCTTGAGTCTGGCGGAGACTTCCCGGCAGGTCGCCGTTAGACATCGAGCCTAGCGGTCTTGTGGCAAAACACTCCTGGGTGCTAGCCTCTCGAGGGTAAAGTGTACCCACTCTGCAGAGTTAAAACTATCATGATAGACGTGCTCGTGGTCACGAGCGTGCGAAGTGACTGTTCGTATAGTAGAATTCTTTTCAAAAGCATTTTAGGGAAAGTGTTTTAAAAGAAGGTTTGTGTTGAGTAAAGTTGTCGAGAAAGTTTTCGTCTGAGTTAGGTGCTACCGGCTTACATCCTAGATTGGGGGTCGGCCTACCAGGAATTGTTTGTGCGGAATGGACCTAGCCGTTTTGAGAAAAGCAATGGGAAAATGGTTTTTACTATGCTATGACACTGAGGCCAAGTAGCGAGAGTCGTTGGAGAAGAGCCCAAAGGAAATACATTGATTTAAAGTTTCCTTAAATGCTTTGCCAAAACTAGGCCAACAAACAACTTTCCGCAAAAATATCCTAAGCTTCCCCTTTTGGACTAAGCCTCATTTGCATAAATTCCGACTTGCGGAGTACAATCGTACTCATCCTTGTTTTCTTCTCTCCCCCTTTAAAAATTTTCAACAGCTGGACCGTCCGATTTTGGCCCGCCGTCCGAGGATGAGGACCTGACTACGATGAGGAGGAGTTCTCCGATGATGGCTATGAAGAGTAAGGTTGCGTGTTCCTACGACATCCGTGCCTGTGGAATAATAAGTAGATGTTGTATTAGGTCTTTTTTTTGTGTACTCTGTATTGCGGCCTGCGAGCTGTTGTTTGTGTAATGTATTGGACTAAGTTTCCCCTTTATGTAATAATCAGAACGTTGGTTCGTACCATTTCTACTTAACTGTGTGTACTAGCCATAATCCTTGGGACTAGTACATTTTTACGCAGGTGGAATCCGGTCTTGTAAATCGGGTTCTAACATATTGCCACCCCTAACTCTATGTAGCAGTCAATGCTGCATCAATTTTTGCCAGCAAAAACATCAAACCCATTACTGAATTGTTTAGAGAAGGTTGAGAAAGTTAGGCTTGGATGGCCACCTTACGGAAAATATAATAAAAGCCAATGACTACTACCAGGAATTCTGGATTCATCATTTCAGTGCTAACAGAGACCACTGAGAGTTGTGATCACGCTTTGCCAATGAGTCGGTGAAAATATCTTTTTTTTGCTTCCGATGTAAAAGTGACGCTCTGCGTTGATCTTGTAGCTATCGAGCGATTTTCTTAGGACATGTTTAATGCGAGCTCTATCTTATCACTATTAATCTATTATTTAATATTATCTTATTTTCTTTATACAATTTTTATATTTCTCTCTCTTACATTTCGGTCCCATTCCTATTACCATAGTATTTGAGGCGAGTTATAGCGTTGGAATGGGGCTACTATTTGAACATGCTCTTACCCATGTACGTGGCTCCGTCCGTGTGGTATCCTCATTGTGACCTGGTCTTTGCCTCGTGACTCCATCTTCCAATCTCTCAATCCCTCGTCTTCTTCTCCGCTCCTAGGTGCAAGAGTGGATTGGTGTGGCCTCTCCATCTCTACTCCTCCGTGATGCGCCATAGCATGATTGGGCTCGACCGCGTGGACGAGAACGAACCGTGGCGCCGGAATGGTCAACAAGAGCGTGGCCAAAGCACCGGACCATGACGGTCGGGCATGATAAGAGCGTGGTCAGGGTTGATGGAGAGAGTGTTCGCGTGTGAGCATCTTTGACCCTTTGTGTCAATGGATTATAGTTTTGGTATTAATGATGAAATAGTAAAATGATCAAGGGTCATATAGGTGTTCATGGTGTTTTCGGAATCCTAGCAATATTGGCGGCATCAAGGAACGTCAGACTCCGAAAGATGAAGGCGTGATTGGGCGTGTGGAGAGGTCACGTAGTTGGTCTTGGGTTGTCGGACTTTTGTTTTGCCATCTTGTTAAGAGGGGTTCAAAATCCCTTAGGCTCGTCGGATTTTGGATCTCCACATTGCACAATAGTCTACTGTCTAGGTTAATTTCCAAGCCTTACGAGTAGTGTGATGAAGACATCACTCCTAGCACTACTCCTTCTATGGATACGTCAACCCCTTACGCACCACTTGTGCAAGGGCCCTTTACAAGGGCAAGGGCACGGGCACGTCAACTTAATCATTAGGTGAGCCCGTTCTTAAGTTCGCACTAAAGTATTAAAAAGAATGAGCTACTACCTAATGATATGGTTGTTGTTATCACGAAACATGGTTTGGAATCGCAAGGGAGCCGCACATCATCATGTCGACCTATGGCTCAAGTCATACGCAAGACGGAGTCCGGTTCGACCACCTCAGAGCATCCTAACTTCAAAAGGCAATAATTGGATCATGCCTCACCCATTTTTGATTTTCTTGGCATGCACAGAGAAGCCCACGATCAGAGCTTTCCTACGGGCCTAGTTTCGTATACAAATTCCACTCCAGTCAACGGGAATCGTGAAATCAATATGGCATCCTGAATTTACTAGTGCTGTTCGGTCCTGCATCACCTTTGTTTTGGGCTTCGGCCCATATAACTCGAATAGGGCTTCGCCCCAAACCCTAGCCACCGCCTCTTTCATATTAAAACCTGGTAGCCGCCATTGCTAGTGTAGGGTTTCGCTTGGATTACTCTGCCATCACAGTTTTGCCGAAATAGGTTTGTGGAACCTCAACTTCGTGAGATTAATATTAATTCGCAATTCGAATCGCTTCTTCTTTGCTCTTGTTCGTGTTCTCGATATGCTTGCAGGAGCTAACCTTCGTGGTTAGGTCAACCATGATCATGGTTGATAACGAACAGAAACAGTACTGCAAGGTTCGATCAATTCTGATTGGAAGCTGAATCGTGTACGTCGAGTTCTCCACCAATCGATTTACCATCTACCTATCGGATGATTGGGCACCATATCATGTCATAGTGTCAAGGCAGTGTGCAAGGTTGCTAGGTCCTTGATTTCCATCCTTCTCGGTGTTCTCTCCATGCTAATCATGTGCATCGTTTGAAGGTCCTTGATCTTGCGCGATTAAGGCAATTTCGAGCTTGTTACTCTTGGAGGGATTGCATTCAAAACGGCTAGTGTGTGAACTTGAGGAGCTTGTCGCGACAATTGTGAGAACCATCAAGTCAGTGTACAAGGTGTTGGAGTCCAACTTGCCAGAGTGGCAATGACTACCGCAAGTGAAAACAAGGCGTGTGGCATAAAAGGGAGCCGGTTCTTTGATGCAAGAGCTTAATGAGAAGTAGGAGCTCGGCTCTAAACCTTGGGAAAAGTCACCTTGCCCTCATTTACTTATCACATTACATTTTCGCATTTTATTTTTGCTTATTATATTGCTTGTTGTTGGTGAGTTGTTTTTTTTTCTAGTTTAGCATCCATAGTGTAGCTTGGATCACTTTTAACTTGATTAATCAACAATATCAATTAAACAAAAAGGTTTAAAATTGCTTATTTACCCCCTCTAGATCTACTCGATCCTTTCACCGCAAAATGCCCTGCCCAAACCGAGATGCAGTGGTAATTTTAAGGTCTGCTTGTCAACTTAAATATTGTCAAAAATGTTTTTGCGTCGTACTCTTTCAACACATTTATAATATTTTGAACTCTTTTTGATGATTTTTTATTAAATTAAATTTAAACTTCAATTTTTGAATTTGACTGGTTAGGGTTCGGGATATCGGTCCGGTTCTCCAGCGATTCGACATGGGATTTTCGGAACTTTGAGAGACAGAGATGGGCATAGGAAGAACTCCTTAATGAAAGTTCAAGCGTAGAAAATCTACATCTAAATTGAGTAACCGTGGCCATAAGCCCCTTCACTGAGCCCACTAGAACACCCACCTTCGGCCCATTAGGGTTTGAGGCACGAGTGTAGGACGCTCCAAGCCGCTATCTCCCTGCCCGTGGCAGCTATAAAAGACCTTCGCCTCTGCATCAGGCTGCCATCGCCGCCGCCGCTTCAACCTCGCCGCCTGGTAGATGAAAAGATCTTTTCTTTGCTCGTTCTTGATCGATTTTCTTCTTTCGTTTCATCTTTGCTTTGAACTTGTGATGCCTGTGTATGCAGTGGAGGATCTATAATTTTTTAAAGCATGGGCAACCTAATAAATATGACTTAATAAAATCAAAATTTCTAACTTATTTAACATATTTTAGTAACCATGATATATTTTGACTTTATTAATAATATAGATAGAATGTATTAATATTCTACTATTTATTAACAAACTTTTCTATTTTTATAATGACTTATTACATGAATATCTAATTTATTTCATTATAAGTTTAATAATGAAGTCTAATTCGACATAATGGTGATGAAGGAGTTTTGATAATACAATGTAATGGTGATGGAGGGAATTTGATAATACAATAAGCCTCTATTTATATTCTTATTATACCGTTGTTCTTGCCATGTGGCATAATCCAAACCATATAACACTAAATCTGGAATCATCTATGAAAAAAATCAATGCTTTTATGTTTGCAAAAATCTACAGCAAGGATCGTTGTCTCTTATCTTATTCCTATTTTTTTACTTACTGATCAAAGATAAGACTACAATAAATATTCATTTTCTACATATTTATATATTTCATAGGGTAAATTATATCAATGCTATTATAAAATTTACACTTTGCAAATATTTCACTGTTCTGTCTATGACATGTGGGTCCAGAGCACACATTTCATTGTTGCATAGGATGGCATTTATTGCGAATCGACAACTTTATAATGGCATGTGTATAATTTTCCTATTTCATATAACACATTTCTATGTAATATAAAATTATTTATTTAGAATATTCTAACATAAGAATGAATATAGACTTTCAATACATATTGCACCTAGTTTTTTAACTACATCTCATTATGTCACTATTTTATTTGAATTAATTCATACAATATTAATGTGGTGGCGTCTTGCACCGGTTCATCTCGAGGCGCGTTTGGATTAATGCTTGCCCCGACCTGACCCGGACCCGGTTATGTATATTACGTTACTCGTGAGCCTAGCCCAACTCATTAACCATATTGATGCCAGTATTACTATCACGCAATTACTGTATTTGTGTATGTGGCTGGATTTTCATGTACCTAAGTGATTGGATTTGTGTATTTGATGGGATTTTTATATGCCTAATTGCCTTTGGTTGGGATGATGTTATGTGAATTTTCTCTGCCCCGGCTTAGATCGGTGCACCGGTTGGCCGGGACCAGGTCGGGTTTGGGGAGGGCGGATGTTGAGAATGGGCGGGACGGATTGGGTCGAGTCGAGGCTTGACTTGGTCCCGCCCTACCCCATTAAGAACTCTAAATATAAGGTGTGGCAAAATTAGGCAAAGCTAACCTCCAACCAAACAACTCGATATGCGAATACAATGATTATCCAGTCGATCATATGATTACTTTCTTATAATTTCACTATTAGTCCTATTACTTATTGTCCAAGGTTTGTAATTAAGCAGCAATGAAATTGCCATTATGGGAATTAGCCAACATGAGGATGGACATGTGTATGTGTAATGTGTGGCTCGAGAATTTTTGAGACCATATTTATATTTTGGCTGCGGGTGCCGGGTGATGTTAACAAGTCGATTTAGGTGTTTGTGCTAGTTTCTTAAAAGAACTTCGCCACATAGCTGTTGCTCAAAATAGACCAGCACAAACGAAGAAATCTTTCGATACAATTTAATAGATGAAAGTGCAATAACCATTACATTTTTGGACAGCTCTGGTCTGGTCAAATCACTCTTCTGGTTCGAGCAGTCGCAGGAGTGGGGGACACTCTACACTTACCCTAAAGATCAATGTGATGTCTATGCTACATGTGGACCCTTCACAGTTTGCAAGAGCAACTCAAGCCCAGCGCCAGCGTGTGATTGCATGAAGGGATTCTCAATAAGATCACCTAAGGATTGGGAGAACAATGATCAAACTGGTGGGTGCATAAGAATTACACCATTAGATTGTGGCACCAGCAATCAAAGCAGAACTGTTACAAACGACAAGTTCTACCCCATGCTAGGTGTTAAATTGCCTGAAAATGGCAGTGTTATGGAAGTTATTGGGAGCAAAGACCAATGTGCTAAAGCATGCCTATATAATTGCTCTTGCAATGCATATTCCTATGGTAACAGATGTTCCCTATGGTATGATGACTTGCTCGATGTTAAACAGGAGACTTATGCTAGAGGTGGACAAACTCTCTACCTTCGCATCTCTGCAAAAGATGCAGAAAGTTGGAGAGCTCATAAGAGAAGAAAGGGAATGATCATTGGGTCTATCATTGCTGGAAGTGTTGTTGCTCTGGGTTTCTTATCTTTTCTCATTTGGTTCCTACTAATCTGGAGGAACAAGAGGAAGCAATCTACTGGCATGTCCAACAGTGTTCAAGCTGGCAATGGAATTGTGGCTTTCAGATACACCGATATGCAGCGTGCTACTAGAAATTTCTCAGATAAGCTAGGTGGAGGTAGCTTTGGATCTGTGTTCAAGGGATTACTGAGCAACTCGACAGCTATTGCAGTGAAAAGGCTTGATGGCATCTGTCAAGGGGAGAAGGAATTCAGGGCAGAGGTGAGTTCAATTGGGATCATCCAGCACATCAATTTGGTTAAACTTATTGGATTTTGTTGCGAGGGCAACAAAAGGCTGCTTGTATATGAACACATGTCAAATGGTTCCCTTGATGCACATCTTTTCCGCAGCAATACTAGGGTACTAAATTGGGGTGCCCGCTACAAATAGCCCTTGGGATTGCCAGAGGATTGGCATACTTGCATGAGAGGTGCAGGGATTGCATCATACACTGTGACATTAAGCCAGAGAACATACTTCTCGACGCCTCATTCCTACCGAAAGTTGCAGACTTTGGGATGGCAAAATTTCTAGGAAGGGATTTTAGCCGGGTTCTGACTACATCAAGAGGAACTATAGGTTATCTTGCGCCGGAATGGATCAGTGGTGTGGCCATCACACCTAAAGTGGATGTCTATAGCTACGGGATGATGCTGCTTGAAATTGTATCGGGTCGGAGAAACATATGCAATGGTGATCATTTAGCATATTTCCCTGTGCAAGTCGCAAGTAGGCTTCTTGAAGGGGATGCTGTGAGCTTGCTGGATGACAAATTGCTGTGTGATTTTAGTTCGGACGAGGCTGAAAGAGTTTGCAAGGTGGCTTGCTGGTGTATTCAGGATGACGAGTCAGATCGGCCAACTATGGGTGAAGTGGTTCAGGTTCTTGAGGGCTTAATTGAACTTGAAACACCCCCAGTGCCTAGATTGCTTCAAGCTATCGGAGGAAGCCGTTGTGAACTTTCCTATAGCCCTTCCTGAACAGTACTTGTGGTACTTGCTGTCAAACTCATCTGTTAACTAAGCCGCCTAAGGCCTCGTTTGGCTGCACCGGGTGGAATTTCCTAGGGAAGCAATTCCGCAAGGGGATTTTATGGTCCGCTTGAATCCACATGCTTTGCATCCCTGGGTTTGAGGCGGCCAAACAGGAGGGAACGGGGAGAGAGCCACTATGCTCTGTATTGCTGCTTAGCCAGGCACCAGTGGTGCTTAGCTAGGCGCTACTAATAAGCACAGGATGTTATGTATAAAAATAACTTTTGCTTATGCCTTTTCAAGAAATTATGTATAAAAAAACAGGAAATGTAAGACCAAACTCATGCCAAATCTCATGTCAAATTAGTAACAACACAGTAATACACAAGCAATCTCATGCCAAATCTCTCCTGTTCTAAGACAGCAAAATGGAAATGGAAATGCTAGTCCTTGCAATGCAACAAGTCACCATAGCTTCACATCTGCTATCATTTTTTTTTTTCTAGAATTGGTGGGTTGCCCATTCATTCAAAAGAAATTAGGAAGAACAAAAATTCCGCGTATGGTACAGCGGCATCCCCGCGTATGGGCCTCAGCACGCCGCCGTATCAAAGGTGGTAAAGCTGTTTATCCCTGGTGTAAACAAATATGTAGAGTGACAAAAAAACAAACTTCTACCATTTTAGCACAAAAAAAGCAAACCAAAGTATTGAGTAGATGCATTAAAAACTGCACAAATATTTGGAGAATGAACTCAACAATCTAATATTTGGTGCTTGTATTTCCAAAGAAAGAAGAGCATCCAAAATCTCTAGTGCAGTAAAAACTGGAAGTGATCTCCCCAAATAAAATAAAAAAAACTGCCACAACTGGAACTTGCATTTACAAGCCACTTGAAGATCTGCACATAAGTTAGTGCATTTACTTTATATCCAGTACTAGATATCCAACTCAGAAAGAGGGGACATAGGGAGAGATGGAGTTCCAAATTCCTGAATTCCTGACTAGCAAAGAGGGCAGCTTATATGCAATGCAACAATTTCCATGACGCTGCCAGCAATAGATTTACAAATGCAGTTTCAAAAACAGAGTTTGGCAAATGCGTTGCACATCCGAGTAGAACAGCAAGCCACCTATTTCCACACACTCTAGATTGCCAGCACTTAGGTCTGATGTTTGAATAGAGAAATTGATCAGAAACTGTGGATTAAAACTTAAAAGGATATATGACCTCAAATCTCGGTTTCTGTATGCTGTCTGTCGAGTTCAATAATCTCAATGGAATATATTACCCATTTCACTGCAGAAGAAGACAGAGGGTGGCACTGTTGCTGCTTAACCACATCTGGGTCTCTCTCACTCTCTCACTCACACACTTTGGTGGTCTGTTGCATGTGTATGTACACTACAGCATTGAGCAGTGTGTAGGAGTAACTAGCACTGCCTCCATGGTTTCTCACTCACGGTTAATTTGTTTACTGCATGGTATACTGGTATAAGATGTTCCGAAGGAATTGGGATGTGTGGACTGTGGAGTAATTAAATGGATAGCTAGTGTGCAAGAGTAGTAGTAGTAGACTAGTAAGTAGTTAGTCGTCGGTTAATTAGTGATTACCTGTAAGTGAGACTTGACATGAGCTAGTTGCCGGGAACCTGCCGCCGGCGCCGGCGCCACACGCTGGCTACGTGGCACGGCTTGCAGTAGCACAGCGCCGCCGACACGCCGTGCGGCGGCATCAGCGGCGCTGGCGCGGTCTGGTACAGCGGCACCCCGCGTATGGGCCTCAGCACGCCGCCGTATCAAGGTGGTAAAGCTGTTTATCCCTGGTATAAACAATTATGTAGAGACAAAAAAACAAACTTCTACCATTTTAGCACAAAAAAAGCAAACCAAAGTATTGAGTAGATGCATTAAAAACTGCACAAATATTTGGAGAATGAACTCAACAATCTAATATTTGGTGCTTGTATTTCCAAAGAAAGAAGAGCATCCAAAATCTCAAGTGCAGTAAAAACTGGAAGTGATCTCCCCAAATGAAAAAAACTGCCACAACTGGAACTTGCATTTACAAGCCGCTTGAAGATCTGCACATAAGTTAGTGTATTTACTTTATATCCAGTACTAGATATCCAACTCAAAAGAAAGAGGGGGCATAGGGAGAGATGGAGTTCCAAATCCCTGAATTCCTGACTAGCAAAGAGGGCAGCTTATATGCAATGCAACAATTTACATGACGCTGTCAGCAATAAATTTACAAATGCAGTTTCAAAAACAGAGTTTGGCAAATGCGTTGCACATCCGAGTAGAACAGCAAGCCACCTGTCTCCACACACTCATTGCCAGCACTTAGGTCTGATGTTTGAATAGAGAAATTGATCAGAAACTGTGGATTAAAACTTAAAAGGACATATGACCTCAGATCTCGGTTTCTGTATGCTGTCTCTCGAGTTCAATAATCTCAATGGAATATATTACCCATTTCAAGATCTCCAGGTGATGTGCTAAAGGGCTAATCAAGATAGTATAAGGCTAATCCAGATTTCAAGCATGCTCCACAAATAATCAAGAATCTGTTTGACTAGTTAATATCTGCCTTGTTTGATGATCCAAAAACGCAAGAGCATGAGCATATAGGGAGAACGAGAATCAATCGAAGCAAACAGGCATATGCTTCCGTATCGCAAGAACATTTGAAGGGAGGGAGCACGAAGGGATGAGTTTTTCACCTCGGAGCGATAAGCTCAACGTCGTTGCCACTATGTCCAAGAAACCAACCGGCAGCCGAGGTGGAGGGCAAGGTGAGGGGAGGCTGCACTGGAGGCTGAGGCGGCCTAGGGGAAGAGAGCACCTGGAGGCCAAGGCGGAGGGGAGGTGGTGTCGGAGGCGGAGGCGGATCGAGCGAACGCGAGAGGGAGGGGAGGAAATCCACGAGTCCCCAGGCTTGGTCGATTGCCCTGTGGATAACGAGGGGGAGGGGATGAACATCCCCGGGTTGAAATGCTTCCAAATGCGTCGCAATTTGGCCCGGGGGTCAAATGCCGCGCGGATCTCCGCTCGGGGAACTGGCCTAGATCCCGGCGGGGATGTGGGATCCCAAACGGGCCCTTATACTGGAAATGCATTCCTCTACCAAAAAGAGTTTACGATAACTAAGGAAAGTTTGTGGATACAAAACCAGTTTATCAGTTGGCTTTCAGGTCTTCTAAATCTCATCCAATACTATTAATTGCTTTGAACAGTTTCCTAAAAAAATGCTTTGAACAGAAAGTAGAATTAGAGAGATACAAAACCAATTTATCTGTTGGCTTTCAGGTCTTTTAAATCTCATGGAATACTATTAAATGCTTTTGAACGGAAAGTAGAACGAGAGCTCAAGTTATTCACTCGTCATAAGATGTAAATGATAAGAAAAAAGGTAAAAAGCATACATGCCACTGTAGGATTATTTTTGACATAGACGTCATTATAAACAACAAAATATGCACACATGGCATTAGTTGATCTTGGAGAAAATTTTGGACGAAATACATGAAGGAATATGGTAGAAAATACAGTGAGAATTTTGGATGAAATACATAAAAAATATGGTAGAAAATACGATCTGATATGTGGGTCACACATGTTAGCCTCTCTCACTTCTTCCTCATCTCTCTCCCCTCTCTCTCTCGATATGCACAATCGATGGCATTGGCGTGGGGTCGGTGGCATAGGGTGTCGACGGTGTTGGCATGGGGCGTTGGTGACGTTGTTGGGGTATGCCGCACCGCGATCCATCGGCGTTGGATCGCGGCGGGAGAAGCCCCGCCTCGGCGGGGGAGGCCGCGTTGGCGTCGGATCGAGGCGAGGGAGGAGAGCCGCCGCCGGACCCATGCCAACACTGTTGGTTGTGTAGATCGGGATGTTGGTTTTGCAGATCGGAGCGAGAGAGGGGAGGGAGGAGGAAGAAGAAGATGAGAGGTTGATATGTGGGATCCACATGTCAGACCGTATTTCCTATTGTATTTCTATGTATTACATCTAAAATTCTTTCACAGTTCAAATAATGGCATTTGTGCACGTTTCTGCTGTTTATAAGGGCGTCTATGTTAAAAGTAACTTTATGATGACATTTCTATCCAAAGTAGATTATGCAGTGGCATGTATGGTTTTTACCCTAAGAAAAACGGAGCTAATGAGAGATGAGTAAAAAAGATCTAGCAAACGAAGAATACGATTTGGTGGACATAACTGGCTAATGGCAATTTCTTTCTGAATAAATATCCGTAATAATCAACACATAAATCGAAATATACATAATATAATCCACAGTTCAAATAAATACATGGTTTGAAACTTGATCCTGGCTTGTCGGCTGCCACACTGCACAGCGGGAGCACTTGCTCTCGTCAGCCCGCACGGCGGGAGCTCTGTGGGGGTGGCGAGAGCAAAGTTGCTACCGCCATGCGGTTCTCCCGTCGTGCGGTGTGGCGGGAGCGATGTGGGAGTCGCTGGAATAAGTGTCTAATCGGGTATTTCTTTTAACTATGAATTATTTTATATATTTCGATTTATGTGTTGATTATTTTAGATATTTTTCCTTTTCAACTCTCTAATTACCCTCTTAGTAGCAAATTTTCCCATGATAAATAATCTTATCTTGGCTACTAATTCATTGACATTCAATGCCTTAATGTCTTTGATTTGGCTATTAACTCTGAGAAGTTGAGAAGTTGTTTGTCAGATAATCCACCTTACTTTTTTATATAGTCCACGTCTGTACCAATTTTTTTTGATGGTGTTGCTTCCATGCGCCGCCACTCAAATCTGGTGGTAGTGTATGATCTCGCATCAAAGTACAAATTATCTACAAAAATTGAACTCTTAAACTTGATGAAATTACTCCCTCCAGTTTTATAATACCTGTTGTTTTTGACATTGACACGGTCTTTGAAATGCAACTTTAACCATCAATTAGTGATAAAATGTATTTACAAAATTTGTGAAAATATGATATCGTGAAAGTATTTTTCAAGATGAATTAATACGTATGATTTTCATGTACACAATCCAAGTAGTTTAAAAGATTTTTATATACATAAAATTTTAAAACTTAAACTTAGAACAAACTAAAACGATAAGTATTATAGAAATGGAGGGAGTACTATATAAGTATCTCATGCCCTTCCTATGCTCTGATATTTTGTTTGTGAGATAATCGACCTTACTTTTTTTAATAAAAGTCCATATCCCTTTTTTTATGGTGCTGCAAATGGTACTTGATGGCATCTGGGTAGGGTTCTGTAATTTGAGCCATGTGCCACACAAATCTGGTGGTAGTGTATGACCTGGCAGCAAAGTATAAATTGTCTACAAAAAATTGAACTCCAAAACTTGATAAAATTACTATACAAGTATCTCATGCCCACCCTGCTCTATGAGATGTTATTTGTTAGATAATCCACCTTTTTTTTTTTTTTTTATAAAAGTCCACATTTATACCAAATTTTTTTGATGGTGCTGCTGATGGTGCTTGATGGCATCTGGGTAGGGCTTCGCAATTTGAGCCATGCGCCACTCAAATTTGGTGGTATTGTATGACCTGACAGCAAACTATAAATTATCTATAAAAAATGAACCCTGAAACTTGATGAAATTACTATACAAGTATCCCATACCCTTTATGTACTGTGCATCTAGATAGACAATTGGAACTGCTCTAGCCAGAACTTTGCAAGCATCCACTGTATCATTGCAAATTATTAGCGTCTAACTGTGCGTCGGAATATACCATATATACCATCGAACGGTTAGTCGGCAAAAAGTATTACAGACTGACTTAAGGTGTCGGCTAATGGACTTTTATTACCAACGGACTGTAAGTCGGCAATTTGCCAAATTACCGACTGACAGTACGTTGGCATTTTTAAAATTATCGACATTTAGTCCGTCGATAGTGTTCTTTTTGCCGACTTCCAATCCGTCGCAATTAAACAAATTGCCGAATGACAGAACATTGGCATTTCTTATAATTACCGACTTGTGGTCTGTCGGTAGTATTCACTTTACCGACGTTTAGTTTGTTACCATGCTAGTTTAACCGACACTTGGTGTGTCGCTATTCTTTGCCTGTTTTTCTAAAAGTTATTATTCTCCATACAACATATCTCCTTATACATGACATGATGCAATAAATATCACATTTCATTTAATATACAACACATCCAAAAGATAGATAGCACATCCAAAAGATAGATAGCACATCATTCAAAATATCATTTATCTAAAAGATATGCATATCCAACTAACATATATAGTCGTTGCACTATGCATATCGTCTGTCCAAAATGTAGCATATCATCCCAATGACATAGAAACAGTCTAACAGGGCATATTTAACTAGTACAGATTATAAGACCATTTGAAGTGTTTTGGTCACCAAAAGAGAACACTTTAATTTGTACAAGCACACGCATACATGAAAGACCATTTATCTTCCATCCAAGCTTTATCCATATGAGAGAGAAGTATCCAACCTCCATGAATGAATTGAAGTTTAGAATCATTTAACTATGGCCTTCCATTTTTACCTAAAAAAGAACGTTTATTAGTGGTATGAATTGATAGATCAAGACAGTAATTACATCTAAACATTTATTAGGCACTAATTACATCTTAACAAAGGTATATAGATGATAGCTTAGTAAATTTGAACATTCGCCTAGATTTTGCAAAGTAAGTGGAGCAAGTTTCAACGGTGCATAACGAGTCATCGACGCACAAGTCCAAACATATTATTTCATACTAGGCTCTTCGCATCTCAAGCCCATTCTGATCATCAAAAAATGATCAGTTAGCCAATCCATCCAAGGTTCAAAAGAAACCAAAGATAAATCACCCCACACATACAAGGATGTTTATGTACCTGTAATCTGGAAGCAAAATAACCTCTTTGCAGGATTCATCTGCAAAAAATTTATAAGTTAGTAGCTAGTTAGCAATTAAATATTAATATAAAAATACATATTCTAGAATATTACCTTATGCCATGGCTAGGCAATGCGCTTCTTGTAAGCATCTACCATCACCATATGGTCTTGGCAGATCAACATCTTTTTTGTACACAATATCCACGCGAACTTCATATAACTCCCTTACAAGGCAAATACTTACTACCTTAGTTCTGCAAGATCAAAGCAGTAGATTCTGTTAAAAATTTTGAAAAAAGAAAATATTTATGCACTATCATAAATATTCTATGTGTCTAATTTAAAAAACTTGAATAAAAAAGAACCACCGATCTAATATTGCAACAACCTGGTGATCAACAACTCTGATACTGCTTGTACAGAGCCCTCCATCAATAGCTAGTGAATTTCCCATTCCAGCAGTAATAATGTCAATTTTCTCTATCTGCTTGGGTAAAAATGTAGTTTGTAAAATCGGTACAACTAACAAACTATGCAGAAAAGCTAAGCCACCCAATGGGGTGGTTTTATATTACAATTTCTACATGCATATCCGTTCATCCGCCTAGGTGGTGATCTAAGAGGTTAACCCTCCTAGGTAGTCCTTGGCGGCTCCGCAGCGATTAGGTTGGAAGAATTTCTCTAAACAGATATGTAATCTACCATGTGAAATGTCAAATGACATATAAGTTAATTTCTACATTATAAAACATTAGTACAGGTCAAAATAGTCAGACATTACAGCCAAAAGCCAAAACATTTGCTTATGTACAAATCCGTTTAGCTACGTAGGGCCTAGATGCTAGGCAGGGAGGCGCCCGTCTAGGGCCTAAGATAACCTTGTCAAGAATTGAGATCCTTTATACTAACAACTTAGTTTATGAGAAAACGTAAAACATTTTGGTGTTGAGGTGCAAAAAGGAGCAAAAATGTTCACTTACACAACTATGATATCTCCTTTCTTAAAAAAGATAGGAATGACACTAACGATGGTAGAAATCCCATATGAGTACAGAATTGAGTCTTGGGTCCCAAGGAATTTTGCTATTTTGGTCTAATAGTCAAGATGCACATCTGAAGAAGATAAAATGGGTAAGTCCTTCCATAAAATTGAAATGGAAGCAACACAACACATAGTTGAATAATAGAAGAGAGTATACAAACCAATTGTTCCATAAAAGCCTTTACTAAATCAACACAGGATTCCTGTATATTTCTTATATTAGCCTGATGTTCTTAATGATAGAAAATGGTTTGAAGGAGAAAATATATGTTTCTTACCATTATCTTTTCATTTCCAATCAAACCGAGGTAATTTGGCGATGCAAAGTTTACAGCTTCTTTTCCATCAACAATAGTATGTGGTCTTGCAACACTGATCAAACAACAAAATATCAGGGTGTAATACTCTTGCTATTGGGATAAATGATAGCATGGTACCATACATAATAACTATGTTAACTGTAAATCATAATTTAATTAACTAACAAGCTTAGGAGATAAGCAGTTGTATTCCATGTTCAACCAACCAAATGGGGGTGAGAATCATGGAAGACACATCTATAAGGACTGGGCTATAGTGAAAGATATAATGAAACCTATCATTTTAAGCATAGCATATAATAAATAATGGAAACTTTTATTCAGCACATTAATAGTCTATATCTACATCGGCCTCTACAATTAATTGGATGTAGAAAAAATGGGTCAACACTCATCAGCGCAGGATGTAGCTAATACATGTATAATAATGGAACCAATTAAGGATAAGCAACTCCTGTGTATTGAAGCAAATAAATCGTTCTTATCTACTGTAATTGTTTAAGTGGAACATATAACGAAAATGTCTATTGATCCTTGTCTTGTCACTGGAGATTACCAAACCTTCTGGAGGCTCTATTGCTCCAGACAGTAGAATGAAAAAAATACTCCCAATTGGCCTCAATTTCATGGTCAAAAATCTCGTAAGCCATATAAAACAACCATTTGTGACCATCTACAACTATTGTTGATGCCAACTAATCATGAAATTTCTTAGTTAGAAAGGTGGAATCTACACCTAAGTATGGTCTATAACCACATAGAAATCCATGTACGCAAGGATTCATTGCTACAAACATTCTATCGAAGCACATCTTACCACCAAATTTCTTCAAGTCAACCTCAATTACTGAACCAGGACATCTAACCTTAACTCATGCTTCCAAATGAGAATCAATTGAAAATACTTTTCATATTTACCGTGTATTTGGTCTAAAGCACGATATACGTTTGCATGACTTGCAGTAATCAACATTGATGCAGTTTTCAACCTTGATCTTGTACTCTTCTTGCAGTTTAGAGGGAGCCTCCATTGGTGCTTTGTATGGTTCTTTGTTTAACCAGCCCCTCAATCTATCTACAACACACTCTTGAGAAGCTATCTTTCCACTTACCATTGTTGTTGTAGCGTTATAGGTTTTAACTTGCAAGCAAAATTACAAGCGACTACTTCTATGAGTAATAATCTAAATAATGGATAGCATAAATGGAGGCAAGAGAAAAGAAAGAAGGGAAACATACCATGATGGCAACCCCATTATGATGATAGAAGCATGAATGCACTTGTTATACCCAACATGGTTGCAGTGGCCAATAAAACATTTTTTATCTGGCTTATAGGTCTATATCTAAAAGACATCGAGAATTGCATAGTGTTTCAAACTACTTTTCTAAAGGTGACCATGTCTGGAAAAATTGAACCTTTCTCAATGCAAGGGTTATCAGGGTCAGTTGCAAACTTCAGTTTTGCAGGATCTGCATTATCAAGCTCTGCATCAACTGTGACAAGTTCATTGGGGACAACATCCATTCGATCTGACAACCCGAGTTAGGAAGCTAGAGGGGGTGAATAGACGCCACAAATTTTCGACACTACTGTTTTAACCAAAACCTGAATAACTTAACAACTATGTGCACCCTTGACTTGTTTTTATGAGAACCATGAAATAAGTTAGAATTTTGGAATCACAATTCTAGTTGTCAAGTGTCCAAACAAAGAGAAATCAATTCAAATCTTGCTTTTAGAAAAGAGATCAGGGCAAAACATTAAAGTTACTTTCTCAAAACCAAAAGGCAAATTTCAATAACTTGTCTTGCAAGAAGAAAGTAGTTCCTGTTCTTGGGAGGCTCCAAATTTTTTTAAATTTTTTTGGCACCCATGTGGGTAAGTCCTGATGTTCTCTAGATTTCAACATCAAACTCCACTTAGAGGAAATTCTAAAAATTGTGCACCAAAAACTGTGAGTAAAACTGAACTACATGTTTGTGGCTCGGTATTCACTTCATAGCTCCCAAACGGGGAAACCAATGAACTTCAAATTTTTATCGCAGATGGGTATATTGGTCACGCATCGTTTCCATCTGAAATCATCCCAAAATGATTTTTCTAGATTTTTCTAAAAATCTTTGACTGATTGCTACGTGCAGGAATGTTTCTGGACAGATTGCAACAATCCAAGAACTTGATCTCTTGCCTCTCATATGGTTGCAAAAAGTATTTGAAATCATATTACCAACCTCAAGGCATCATAGATCATCGAGAACCAGCAAGAAAACACCCAAGTTCATCTCTAAATAGGAGCTCAAAAAATGAAAACAAAAATAAGAAACACAAGATACTCATGTAGAAGAATGATTTCATTGCATAGAAGTTGAGGGGTTACAAGCCACACTGCTTGTGGCTACAAGCACTTGTAGGATGACACATATATACACCCAACTCACCCTCTCTATTTCTGAAATTTTCAGCCCTAAGCGTATGAAGGGAAGAGGCTACTCTTTTCCCTCCTTTTATAGCCTAAGGTTGAAATGCCTTAAACCATAGAGCCAATCTCTAACCTTAATTTGAGGATGAGTGGTGTACAACTCATGCACTAAACAATACACTCCCGCAGAGGAATATTGTTCACATATTGTCGGGGATAAAAATACGGCCCATTGCCATGGCCCACTCCCTGACGGCCCAATCGAACAGCCTGCCAGGGCCCAGTTCCCTGGAAGGTTCTATCTGGCCCATATGCATCCTGCCGAACAGCCTCCTGGCTGGCGCGGTGCGTAACGGCCAAGGGATCTTGTTTGAGTCCGTCTCGAATAGGAGTTCTGCGCGACTACGTGAAGACCCGGACGTGGTTTCCCGGATTGGAATAGGAGTCGTGATCCCCAAGACTTGGAGATTACCTTATCTACCGTAGGTTGTATTTGGCATGTATGAGTTCGTTACGATCTCGTAGTTAGCCCGGCCCGATATTCCTCGGTAGGTCGGTTTGCTCCGTACTATATAAACAGGGCCCCTATGGCGTTTAGAGGGACCCCTGGCTAATAGATTTCGCATACTACTCGCCGAGACCTGCTGATCTCGTCGAGTTCCACCT
>SPJY01018096.1:2234497-2271217 GCA_005191435.1 Raddia distichophylla
AATTTCAGAGTGGCAGCTCAATGGGGATGCAACTCCTGCTTATTTCCTGGATGAGGTTTGGGTTCATGTAACAGGAGTACCCCATGCTTGGCGTCACTATCTTGGCTTTTGGGCACTTGGATCTTTGATTGGCACCACTCTGGAAGTTGACATGTACACTTACAGGAAAAAGGGAGTTATCAGAATTCTTGTTGGACTCCTTGATAAGGAGCTTTTACCACTCACAACCGATGTGGTTTTTCATAAGGTGGGTTATGATATCACTTTCTCCATAGAGGGGCAGGACTTTGATCCAGCAATACCACCACCTAATACCTCTTTTCCGATGAAGAGGGAAGATGACGGTGCAAGTTTTGATGGGAACACAAAACAAAATGAGGGTGAACATGCTGTTAAGAAGGCAAAACATTATGAGGAGGCAACCAACTCCAAAGCACCCATTGGAGATAATGGTTCGGCTCCTATGCAAGTAGAGGGTGAGAATGTACTACTGTCCATTGGAGACATTGCTGTGACTCCATTGGGACCTAGACCATCTAATTCACCTCTCAAATCCTTGGTCTTTGACGGTGATACACCTTCGGGGCTGATTTGTGTAACAAAGAATTATGAAGCACCCAAATTACAGAAAGTCGAACAGAATAAACATAAGGTTGGCAATTCTGTTTTTGACTCCTGCAATGTTTTTTCGTGCTTAGCTTTTGATGCAAATACTGATGGTGATGGTGATCTTTTGGTACAGGAATCCCTCACAACTAATGATCAGAACATGTTGAGTCATGTTGCATCGAATAAGTATAGTGATGAGAACCAGAGCAGGGCTCAAATACCGGCTCCACACTGTCATTTGGTCGGCGACAGACCACATCATTCAGCCCCTCTCCATAATGTAGCAGGCTGCACTGAACCAAGTTCCTGTGCTTTGGTTAGTAAGAAAAAATAGGACACGATCCTAGTTTCTGAATGGGAGGTACCTCTGCCATGCAGCAAGGAATTAAAAGCTGCCGAGATGCAGAAGATTGCAGTGAGAACTCAGGAATTTGAACAGGAGAAGTGGCAATCTACTGGTACTACTCCAAACTCAACCATTCAAAATTTTAATTTTGTAGATGGACTCCGTCGCAGTTTACGTTGTAACGTTGTTGCCACGGATGGTACATCTTTGGCAGATGATGATATGGTGAGCAAGGCCATGAATCGTTCAGCTGTACGAAACCTTGATGAGCCTCAAAGGGATAGGACGATGACTGTTAGCAGCAAGCAACCATTTTTCGTCTCCGACCTCGTGGACACAGGATCCAGGTAATGTACAGCTCACTACTCCCTTCTCTATTGCCGCGTTATCAGATGATTTTTGTAGCACAAACCTCAATAACATAGGGATTAAAACGAGGGAAAATAGCTCGGGAGCAAATATTTCAATCAAAGCATTAAAGCAATAGAGTTTGACAGACTAAAAGTTAATTATTCTCCCAAACCCAACTCTTCTAAAGACATTTGTGTGGGGAGCAAGGAGGTCAATCCCTTTGAATCAAGTGATGACGAGGCCGCGGATCTAAATAGCGACCTGCTCGCACACTTGATCAAAGATGTCTCAGAGGTGGACTTAATGGTGGAGGATCTAGACATTAAATTATGTGATCTAAAGGCCTCCAGTCGAAAATCCAAATCCTCATCTAAAAGGCGTAAGAAACGCTTTGTCAACAAAAAAAATAGTTCCTCATGAAAGGGTTTTTCTGGAATAGCAGATGTCTGTCGGACTTGGCTAAATTTCGTTACATCTCCGAGGCAGTCAAAGATCACAATCTTGATTTTATTGCGGTTATGGAAACAGGCAAACAAGATATGTCCAAATCGAATCTTGCACGACTCTTCGGAGGTGCAGATTTTGTATGCCATTGCCTACCACCGCGAGGTAGATCGGGAGGTATTATATTAGGAATTAATGCAGCCTCATTTGACTTGTCATTAATTGTCGAAGGGGAATTTTTTATTAAATTCCATCTCAGCAACAAGTCGGACAATTTCAATTGGATTCTTATGGCTGTGTATGGCCCAGCCCAAGATGAATTTAAATCAGCCTTTCTGACAGAGTTGGTCAGAACATGCCAACATAATTTTTTGCCAACCCTGATGGGGGGGGGGTAATTTCAATATCATGAGTAGTAAGGAGAAAAATAATAATAGATTCAGTGACCGCTGGCCTTTCCTGTTCAACGCTGTTATAGATAGCTTTGATCTGAGATCGAGCTCACTGGGCGTCAATTCACCTGCAATTCTCTTCCATGTCCAACTTACGAAAAGCTTGACAGGGTTCTTATGACAACTGAATGGGAATTTAAATTTCCACTTGTATCTGTCCTGGCGTTAGACAGAGGCACCTCGGATCATACCCCCTTACTTTT
Organism: Raddia distichophylla; assembly: GCA_005191435.1. Classification (NCBI taxonomy): domain Eukaryota; kingdom Viridiplantae; phylum Streptophyta; class Magnoliopsida; order Poales; family Poaceae; genus Raddia; species Raddia distichophylla. The sequence continues at coordinate 2,236,903 of SPJY01018096.1, forward strand.
GGATACCGGATCATCAGCCTTCTTGGGTAAACCAAAGCAGTTCAAATTGGAACTTAGCTGGTTTAATCGAGAAGACTTCTACGACAAGGTTGTACAAGTATGGAATAGGCCGGTGAAAAGGAACAATTCTGTTTAGCGATGGAACCATAAATTGGGAGCTCTGCGTAGATTCCTTCGTGGTTGGGCATCTCATACCAATGGAAATTATAAGCAACAAAAAATACTTCTCCAGTCAACAATTACTGACTTGGATGTCGCTGCTGAGGCTAGGGATTTGACTGAACCTGAACAAGAGCACCTCAAACAGGCTCGGGATCAGCTAGCTATTCTTCTCAGGGAAGAAGAAATTAAGTATTATCAGAGAGCAAAGGTAAAAGATGTCCTATTGGAAGATAATAATACAAGGTAGTTCCAGTTTGTAGCCAATGGCAAACATAGAAAGAAACGTATTTTCTCCTTAGACCACAAAGATGGGAAAATAGAAGGCCAGGCCAACCTCAAATCCTACATCACTCAATTTTATAAAGAGCTTTTCGGAGAACCTGAGGAGAACACCTTCTCCTTCGATGGGAGGTGGACCCATGATATCCCTCAAGTTTCTCTGGAAGAAAATGATTTACTTTCCGGGCCCTTTTTAGAAAATGAGGTTAGGGACGCCATTTTCCAGATGGAACATAGCAAGGCACCCGGTCCTGATGGTTTTTCGACGGAATTCTATCAGAAATTCTGGGAAATCATTAGAGGTGACTTGATGGATATGTTTCATAACCTTTACATTGGGGATCTTCCACTCTTTAGCTTGAACTTTGGTGTGATCACTCTCATACCTAAAGTCCAAGAGGCTAACTTAATCCAGCAATACTGACCCATTTGCCTCCTAACTGTGAGTTTCAAAATCTTTACCAGGGTTGCCACAAACAGGATTAATTTAGTGGCAGACAAAATAATTAGTCCCACTCAGACGGCTTTTATGCGTGGACGAAACATCCTAGAAGGTGTCGTCATACTGCATGAAACCATTCATGAGCTACACAGGAAAAATCTTGATGGGGTAATTTTTAAAATAGATTTTGAAAAGGCTTATGACAAAGTAAAATGTCCCTTCTTAATCCAAGCTCTACGGATGAAAGGTTTCTCATCAGAGTGGATTACTTGGGTCAAGACCTTCATCTCGGGAGGGAGTGTCGCGATCAATGTGAATGATGAAGTGGGGCATTACTTTTAGACCAAAAAGGGTCTCCGACAGGGGGATCCCTTGTCGCCACTACTTTTTAACATTGTAGCAAAAATATGCTTTCAATTTTAATTAAGAGGGCCAACATAGATGGGCAAATTGGTGGGGTAGTACCTCATCTAATCGATGGAGGTTTATCTATCCTACAATATGCAGATGATACAAATTTTTTTTTGGAGCATGACCTGGAAAAAGCTCGCAACATGAAGCTTCTTCTTTATGCTTTCGAGCAAATTTCGGGGCTGAAAATTAATTTCCATAAAAGTGAATTGCTCTGCTTTGGTGAAGCCCAAGAGTATTTGCAACAATACATGGATATTTTTGGTTGCAAGAAGGGGGACCTTCCTCTGAGGTATTTAGGCATTCCTATTCATTATAGGAAACTGAGAAACACTGACTGGAAGAAGGTGGAGGCGCGCTTTGAAAAGAAACTCAATGGCTGTTAAGGCAAGCACCTATCAATTGGAGGTAGACTAACACTAATCAATTCTGTGTTAAGTAGCCTTCTGATGTACATGATGTCCTTTTTTCCCATCCCAAGAGGGGCCCTGAAAAAACTTGATTACTTTCGTTCTCGTTTTTTTTTTTTGCAAGAAAACGAGAACAATAAAAAATATCGTCTTGCCAAATGGTCTATTATCTGTCAACCCAAGGACCAAGGGGGTTTGGAAATTCATGATCTAAATCTTAAAAAGGTCGCGCTCTTGAGTAAATGGCTCTTTAAGTTACTCACCACTGAGGGGACTTGGCAGCAAATCCTCAAAAATAAATATCTTGCAACTAAGCCCTTAGTACAAGTGGAGTGGAAGCCATGAGACTCACACTTTTGGTCGGGTCTGATGAAGGTAAAGCAAGACTTCCTTCGCTTTGGAACCTTCGAAATCAGGAATGGATCACAAGTGAGGTTCTGGGAAGATACTTGGCTAGGTGGTTCAGCTCTAAAACACCAGTACCCAGGGCTGTTTAGCATTGCGAGAAGGAAATTTGCAACTATCGCAGAAGTGCTAACCACTTCCGATCCAAACCTTTCTTGGCGACGCTCTCTGATTGGCCCAAAATTATTAGCTTGGAATGATCTACGTATGCGGTTGACGAACATAGTGCTCACACAGGATGTATTCCACTGGAACCTGCACCAAAATGGACAGTTCTCGGTGAAATCCCATTATCAGGCTTTAATTAGAAGTGATGTTCCTAATTTTAACATAAAGTTATGGAAATTAAAGGCCCCGTTAAAACTCAAGATCTTTCTGTGGTACCTTCGTAGAGGAGTTATTCTCACCAAAGACAACCTAGCCAAACGTAATTGAAAAGGGAGTAAAGACTGTTGTTTTTGTCTTGAGGACGAGACAATTAGGCACTTATTCTTCGATTGTTGTTTTGCTCGCATGGTCTGGAGCTTAATTCACATGTCTTTGAGAATCTTTAAACCGTCTAGCGTTTCTAACATGTTTGGGAACTGGCTAACGGGTTTTGATAAGGATTATAGAAGCCTAGCCCTACTAGGAGTAGCTATCACTTGTTGGTCTCTCTGGTTGAGGAGGAATGTTTTAGTCTTTCAAAAGAAACTTAATTTATCTCCTCTGCAGGTTATTTTTACTACTACCCACTGGCTGCGGTCTTGGGTTGTGCTACAGAAGCAGGAGCTGCAATCTTCAGTCATGGAGGCTACGCATCGTTTGGTGCAGGTGGTCAAGGGTTTCTTTTCCCAGGCTCATGGGTAGCATTCTAGTCGAAGGATTGAGTGTCACTGAGAGTGTGGTTGTCCTTTTTTTTGGCCGTGTGTCTCTTGTATGCAGAGGCCGGGGGTTTATTTTCAAGACTTTGTATCAACTCGATGTTTGGTTCTTGAAAGTAATCTTATCTTCCATTTCAAAAAAAAAAAATTCCCATTTCAAGCCATTCCTAAACTTGCAACTCTTGGCTTAGCAGGAGGTACAACAAAGGTGCAACACGCTAATCTTGGATTAATGCTCCACTTTGGATTTTTTTTACAAAATAGTGTCGTCACATTGCAGGGATATGGTTGCCCAGGACTGTCACTCACAGCCAGTGCTATCTGTGCAGCAGAAGTTGCACGGATAGATGCAAGCTGCTCTACATTTATCCTAGTTCACTCTTCTTTGGCAATATCCACAATAGGTAAACTAGCATTTTTTTAAAAATACTTTACATTCTTTGATACTTTTGACTAAGAATAACTATCTGTTACACCTGAGATCAATGCTTTAATTCTCATTTCTGAGTGAAGAACACAGCCCTTCGTGGATCAGAGGCTCAAAAGCAGAAGTACTTACCATCGCTATCTCAGTTTAAAACTGTGGGTTGCTGGGTGAGTTGTAGTGTTCAATCCACATTTTAACATTTTGTAGCTTGTGCGGTTTTCAGTGTGCTATCTGATATCTTATTTTCCCAAGAGGAGCGTGTCTTCTTTCTGTAGGCATTGACAGAGCCAGATTATGGAAGTGATGCAAGCTCCTTGAGGACTGCAGCAACCAAGGTTTAATTTCTTTGTACTCATAGTTTTCACTGTAATTTAAGGTAAAGCAAATCATTTTACTTTTCTGCACTACCTTAACTTGTTGTTTTGGAAGGTACCTGGTGGTTGGCATTTAGATGGCCAGAAACGCTGGATAGGCAACAGCACTTTTGCAGATGTGCTCATCATTTTAGCTAGGAATGCAGATACAAACCAACTAAATGGGTAATCATATTGTTTTGGACTACCCTTGATAGAAATTGTTTTTTATATTCTGTCGGTATGAAGTTATTTGTATGTTGAATAGCGACCAACTTAAAGACTAATTGATTGCTGATAATTAGTTTGATGCATTCCCTCCAGATTTATTGTGAAGAAAGGAGCTTCTGGTTTGAAAGCTACAAAAATCGAAAATAAAATTGGACTCAGAATGGTTCAAAATGGTGATATTGTTCTAAATAAAGTATTTGTCCCTGAAGAAGACAGATTAACAGGCATCAATTCATTTCAGGATATAAACAAGGTACTGAGTACAAATTTTGCCAACTCCGATTTCACTGCTATGTAAGCGTTAGCCAATTCGAATGTACTGCTTGATCAAGCAATCTTAGTTTGTATGCACTCAAACTTTGCACTGCTGAAATAGGTCCTCGCAATTTCACGTGTTATGGTGGCATGGCAGCCAATTGGCATATCAATGGGTGTCTTTGACATGTGCCATCGGTGCGAATTTGGAATTCCCCCTGTACATCATTAAATCTTCATGGTAGTTAATATCTATTTGACTTGCACATTAACCATTTGAATAGGTATTTGAAAGAAAGGAAGCAGTTTGGAGCTCCACTGGCAGCCTTTCAGCTCAACCAAGAAAAGCTGGTTCGGATGCTAAGTAATATCCAAGCCATGCTTCTTGTTGGCTGGCGCCTATGCAAACTGTATGAGTCAGGCAAAATGACACCCGGCCATGCTAGTTTAGGCAAGGTTTGTAAAAATCATAATTTAACTAGCAGACGGATACTTCCTTTTAATCATGTGGTGTTTGGTTTACTGGCTTCTTGCATATTTGGGTCGCCGTCCCAAGTCACAGGGGTCGGCTCCAAGTCCACGCCATGGGAGGAGGAGGAGGACTCACCACCACCGCCGTCGCCCGCCGGCCGCTGGACACGCTGCCGCCGCCGCCGTAGCAGGAGCCGCCGTCGCCGCCGCGGGCAGCTCTCCTCCGTCGCTGCCGTAGAAGGGCGCCGGCCGGAAAGAGAGAGGGAGGAGCGGTGGGCTGGGGGATCGGGGGGAAGGGGATGGGAACCCTAATAACAGGTGGGTGGGAGTGGGGGGAGTTGGATGGGCCAATGGGGTTGTGAGGATTTGGGCCTCTGGGGTGATTTGGGCCGGTGGGACAGGGGGAATAGGGCCTAATTTTATGGTGACCCAGAATCAACCCGGGGTCATCGACCCATAGGACTCGGGGTCGCGACCCAGATTCTCGAGTCGCGTCCCATAGGGGTATACCCCCTTCGTACCACATTTTTTTCAAGTGTCGACCCACGACCCGCGACCCCGTTCCTCGACCCCGTCGACCCGGGAACTTTGTGACTATGCTCAGGAACAGGTAAGAAAGGATGATTACATAGATTTAAGAAAGAATGATTACATAGATTTGTTGGTGGATGCAACAGTTCTGCTCAGCACAAGCTTCCCGCCTGAGGTGCAGCAGCATGGCACCAAGATGCTCAAGGTATACACAAGCTGTCTTGGTAATCTTTGTTGTAGGAACTAGGGGCATAAATGTAGTATAAGTTAGCCAAAATGCTTTTTGGCAAGATCGGTGCATCGGTGGCTGGTGGTTGGCGCCTTGGTGACCTACTCTCGCTTTGTGGCCGGTCCTTAATGCTGCGGTGTCTCTGTTCTGCTGTCGCCGTGCCGTGGCGGAGCATCAGCGGTCCAGGGCGGCTTTCACTCTGGATTGCTGTGTCCGCGGCAGCTTCAGTGCGGTGTTTGCATGGTCGAGCTCAAGAGGTGAAAGCCCTGCCCTTTTGGCCTAGTAATGGCGGCGTCTTGACGTCGTTTCCTCGTTGGAGGCATTGCTGTTGGTGCTCCCCATGTAGAGCGAAAGCTCGGTGCGGTTGGCGGTGGCGGCGGTTTCTCACCGTCGCTACCTCGTTGGAGGCATCGTTATCCGTCCTTGCACTACTGATGCTGTCGGTCATTCCACCTCCTGTAGTTGATCGCCGCTGTGTTGTGGGTTCCTTCGGTGGCTGCGTTGGTGTGCTTTTCGGTGGTTGAGTGCTGTTAGCGTTGAGTTGTGGTGTTTCTTTTTTTTTCTTTTTGTTTTCCCTGGGATTTCTCCCATTGTACAATTTTCCTCTACTTAATACAGAATGCCAGCTTTTTGCTGTGCCTTCAAAAAAAAAAAGAAAAGAAGAAAGATTAACAGGCATCAATTCATTTCAGGATGTAAACAAGGTACTGAGTACAAATTTTGCCAACTCCGATTTCACTGCTTTGTAAGCATTAGCCAATTCGACTGTACTGCTTGATCAAGCAATCTTAGTTTGTATGCACTCAAACTTTGCACTGCTGAAATAGGTCCTCGCAATTTCACGTGTTATGGTGGCAACAAGCGGTTTTAAAACCGCTTGTAGGGGGCTTACCAACCGCTTGAGAAGCCTTTTTCCCTGGTAGTGTATGCAAACTATATGAGTCAGGCAAAATGACACCCGGCCATGCTAGTTTAGGCAAGGTTTGTAAAAATCATAATTAGCTAGCAGACGGACACTTCCTTTTTAATCATGTGGTGTTTGGTTTAGTGGCTTCTTGCATATTTTCTACTGACAAAAAATGAATTCAGGCATGGACATCCAGGAAAGCTAGGGAGGTGGTTTCTCTTGGTCGAGAACTACTTGGCGGCAATGGAATTCTGGCTGATTTTCTAGTAGCGAAGGTAAAAGGACCCTTTACTGATACGTCTTCCTTTGATCTCCTTCTAACAATGGCATGTTGAATCAGAAAGTTGATGTGTCCCTTAGTACTATTAGGCCATTTTATAGATTATCCAACCCCGGGCAATCTTAGTTATTGGTGCTGTCATAGTTGTTAAAATAGCACATGTATACGCGCCCACATGCGCAAGGCCAAGAGACTTTGCGGCGACACACAACTGGAAGGGAAGGGGAAGGAAACAACACCGGCCACGCCAGGCGCACTACCAACACACACACACAATGACGGACGACTCCGAAATAGCAGACCTAGTAGACAACCAAGAAGTGCAGCAGTGACTAACACGACTCCTCCAACAAGGTAACGACGGGTAAGACCCGCCGCCGTCGTTCAATCACCAGGGTTTTCACCCGAAATGAGGGAAGGGGCTGTAAGATGATGTCTCCAACGAGGGGAACGTCACCAAAGGTGACGCCACCATCTGCCTAGGAATGGGCAGGGCTTTCGCCCAAGCTCCTCCCCCCACCAATGCACAAAGCGGCTGCCACAGAAGACCACCAACCGAGTCGCAGACTGAAGCCGCAGGGCCGCAGAGCGCACACGAAGCGCCGCCACATAACACGGAAGACGCCGCCCACACCAACAAGCACCCTTAAGTAGAAGGAGGTCCAAGACGACGAGGACGGGACCAAGCCAAGCAACGAAGAACCGCAGACACTCCCGGAGAGGACGTCAGCCAAAGTCGAAGAGCGAGGGTAACGAGGGCACCACGAAGCCGAAGAAGTTGGCCACCCGACCCCTTCGAGGTCCAGCGTCCCAAACAACAGAACATCACCGACCAACCAGCCCACGGGCTCGGAAGAGGCCGCCGGTGCTACCGGGTACCTCACAGGGAGGGGAGGGACGGGGCAGCATGGGCGGGACCAAGCACGAAGGAGATGGACGAAGATGACGCCGAGAGGAGACACCAGACAACGGAGCAGCCACCGGCCTCGCACCCTAGAGCACACCGCTCTGACCACTCCGGCCACGATTTGGGCCTCCTGCCACAAGATCTCGGCGCACCGAGAGCGGTCCCCCCTGAGCGGCCACTACCAGGCTGGCACAGGGGGAGGGGAGAAGGGGGGTGAGAAGAAGGAGGAGTTTGCCGATGCTTCCGCCATCTCGCACCGGCCATCCCGCGCCACCGACACCTTGCGCCGGCCACCACGCGCCAACGACGCCTCACGTCGGCCATCCGCGCCACCGACGCCTCGTGCCGGCCACCAACCACGCGCCAACGAAGCCTTGCGCCGGCCATCCGCGCCACCGGCTCCTCGCGCTGGCCACCACGCGCCATGGACGCCTCTCGTCGGCCAACCGCGCCGCCTCGCGCCGGCCAACCGCGCTACTGGCTCCTCGCGCCAGCCACCACGTGCGAACAACGCCTCGCGCCGGCCATCTGCTCCGCCTCGTGCCGACGAACCGCACCACCGTCGCCCCGCGCGGCCTGGCCAAGCGGTTGACGCCTCCTCGCGCCGGCCTACCACCGTCGCCCCGCGCAGCCTGCCGCCGCCGTCGTGCGACCACCAGGGTTTTCACCCGAAATGAGGGAAAGGGCTGTAAGATGATGCCTCCAACGAGGGGAACATCACCAAAGGTGACGCCACCATCAGCCTAGGAATGAGCAGGGCTTTCGCCCAAGCCCCTCCCCCACCAATGCACAAAGCGACTGCCACAGAAGATCACCAACTGAGTCGCAGACTGAAGCCGCAGGGCCGAAGAGCGCACACGAAGCGCCGCCACTTAACACGGAAGACGCCGCCCACACCAACAAGCACCCCGTAGCAGAAGGAGGTCCAAGATGACGAGGGCGGGACCAAGCCAAGCAACGAAGAACCGCGGCTAACATGGCATGTTGAATCAGAAAGTTGATGTGTCCCTTTGTAGTATTAGGTCATTTGATAGATTATCCAACCCCAAGGAATCTTAGTTATTGGTGCTGTCATAGTACCCCGCAAATCATGCCATTCACATATTATCTTTTCTAAATTAAAAAAAGTGACAGTAAATGTCCTTATCACCGCAGGCATTCTGTGATCTGGAGCCAATTTTCTCCTACGAGGGCACCTATGACATCAACAGCTTGGTGACTGGAAGAGAAATCACTGGGATCGCGAGCTTCAAGCCTGCTGCATCAACAAAATCTCGGCTTTAATTTTTTTAAGAAAAAACCATTGCAACTATGATGAAGCTGCTAAGTCCACCTTGTATTCTGTTGAGATATAGCAATAAGAGCAACAGAAAGATCATCTTAAACTGTACGGTCAATGCTAGCATGTAGATGTTTTAATTAGCCTTTGGATATAGCCTCGAATCAACATGCCATCAAGGTTGGAAATACTTTCCCGTGGCATACTGTGATTAATCGGTTCCTTGTTCTGGCTGTCTGGTGTGTGGCGACTTATTTGTGTTATATCTCTTTTGTTGTGTTATCCTAACATGGTTTGAGAATTTATCCTCTTTTCAAGCAAGAAAATTAACCGCGAGTTTGCATTGCACTAATGCATCACTCGGACCTTCCAGTTGATTGAAGGCTTCAAACTTCTTGCTTTAGCACTTACAGCATGATGTTATTATCCTGCAAATTAATTAAAAAAAAACTGAAGCTCTTGGTTCACAAAGAGAAACAGTGGCAGCACTATTAGCATCACAACTATCACGGACGATTGGCAGCCTATCCTTCTCTCTGGATGTTTCCTATTTTTTTGAAACTGTTAAGAAATAATTAATATATTAATCATGTGAAAAAATTATTAGAGGTGCCTTTTTAAGAGGTGCCTCTTCCCTGAAGTAAAAAATTTTATTTTTTAATCCTTTTTAAAAAAATATTTTAAGTTTAACCCCCCGGAAGAACCTTTTTCAAATCTAATTCTTTTGGCCGCGCCACGGCACATGGCGCGGCATCCCCACTCTGACGGCCCCGATCAATGGCCGCTAGCACGGACTGGCGTGGATCCCACCTTGACGCGCCACCCCTCCTAGCGCGTCAAGGCCTTATACAGAGAGCCGCGTGGGGCGCCCCTACCGTTCTTCTTCTCTACCTGTGTCGCCGCCCCACCCCGCCCCGCCGCGCTGGCCGCCGCCCGCCCCTTGCCGCCCGTCTCCGGCCACTTCGGGGTGGGGAAATCGTTCCCCGTCATTCTGTGAAGGTGAAGGTCCAATCTTTTTCTCCGATTTGGCCCTCGATTAACCGCATTTCGTAGGGTTTGGATAGTTAGGGTTTGAGGAAAAAACTTGATTTATGTTTCATGTTGACGTGTTTAGTTCGATCTGAGCACCATGGCATATGTGTTGCATGTACTGTCCGTGTTATTAACGTGTAGAATCCGTTGCATGTACGTGTGCGACATTTCATTTTGGTGTAGATGATGTTGTATATTAGGTTTAAACGGCTTGTATTTGTTATCTTTAATTTTGTAGATGGACCGTTTAGTCCGTTTTTTCATGGTAGAACCGTCAGAGAAAACAGGGAGTCTGAGAATATGAAGGAAGATGTGGTATTGTTTGATAGGAGCCTAAATTTTGATGATTTAGTTTCTCGCTGTCGGTCTTTCATGAGCTGTGGGGTTGGTGAGGGTGAACTGTTGTTGCAAGGAATATTTGATTTTGAGAAGGCTAGAGCTCACTATGTGATGTTGAAAACTTCATCGGAGTTGGATTGGAAAAGTTACAAGGAGGTTGTGAAAAATTCGAACGTCAGTAGTTGGGAGGTGGTGGTTGAGATCGCTCGTGCGAGTGGCTCATTTGCAAGACTCGTACAAGTTGTGCAAAGTGTTGATGACGAAGATGAGGCAGTTGAGCACTTGACTCAAGAGTTGGGCACAGTTGGAGGAAGGCAGGTCAGATCTGAAGCATGTGTTGCGGAGGCAGTGGGAGAGCCGTTTGATAACTTTGATAGCGGCCTTCTTATGAAATACTTTGATGATGGAGTTTTTGAGGAGGAAGAACGTGAGGTGGAAGACGATCAAATTTCTCTAGGATTCAAGGAGAAATCCTACGATGAGGAGAGGGCAGAAGGAGAGGGGGTGCAAGGTGAACAAGAAGAGGTAGGGGAAGGAGATGAGCTGGAGGAAGAAGATGATGTCGAAGAAGATGACGAGGTTCTTTATTTAGGCGTGGGAGATAGAGGGCGAGCAACGTAAGCATTGTCGGCTGAGGAGAGGAGGTAGCTTAGGGCAGTTCATGTTGATGTGCCCACAGTGACCACCTTTGAGGACCTAAGCCGAACTCACATAGCAATATGTGAGAGCGGCTTGTTTTCAACAGATGTTCTGCCGGATTTTGAGAATCTTGAGATCCGAAAGGGCATGTCATTCGAGTCTTTGCAGCAATTGCAGTACTTTTTAATGGACTATGCAGTGAGGCACCATAGGCCCTACAATGTTACTCATTCGGACGTCAAAGTCAGGTACACGGTGCACTGCAAATAAGGATCCCTGTGGGGTGTGTGGGCTCGGCTGGACAAATATAGTGGGAGATGGAAGATTACTCGTGTGAGGCAACCTCACACGTGTGGCCCGTCGAAGAAAAAAAAGGTGCATGCTCAAAACACATCCAAATACTTAGGACGTCGTATTGCTGTCATTGTGGCGGCGGATAGCGACGTGTCAGTTGCCTCCTTGATTGAATCCATATTTGGATTCACCGGGTACCGTGTGAAGTACTCAAAGGTATGGCTGGCAAAACAACACGCCATGGAGTTGCTATATGGGGACTGGAAGAAGGCATACAACATGGTGTCAACGATGTTAATACAATTAAACATTTCAATCCGGGTACAAAGTATTTCACCTACACGGGTTGCAGTGGCTTGGTCGATGAGAATGGCAAAACGCGGTATGTTCCTGAGCGTGTGTTTTGGTGCTTCAAGCAATGCGCGGAGTCGTTCGAGCACTGTCGGCCGATCGTACTCGTCAACGCAACCTTTCTAACCGGCAAATATAAGGGTGTTTTAATGATGGCCGTTGCGGTCGATCCGGAGGATCAATTGATGCCTCTAGCATTTGCGTTGGCCGAAGGGGAGAACAACGTGAGCTGGGCATGGTTCATGGCGCATCTAAGATGGGAGGTTCTCGGCACTAGCCGGACGGTTTGCATGATCTCCGACCATTACCATGGCCTTCTAAATGCGGCTAAGGAACACATGGAAGGTTACCCTCCTATTGAGCACCGGTGGTGCATGAGGCACTTCGCGGCCAATATATGGGGTCGACAGAAGAAGAAGAAGAAGAAGAAGAAGAAGAAGAAGAAGAAGAAGAAGAAGAAGAAGAAGAAGAAGAAGAAGAAGAAGAAGAAGAAGAAGAAGAAGAAGAAGAAGAAGAAGAAGAAGAAGAAGAAGAAGAAGAAGAAGAAGAAGAAGAAGAAGAAGAAGAAGAAGAAGAAGAAGAAGAAGAAGAAGAAGAAGAAGAAGAAGAAGAAGAAGAAGAAGAAGAAGAAGAAGAAGAAGAAGAAGAAGAAGAAGAAGAAGAAGAAGAAGAAGAAGAAGAAGAAGAAGAAGAAGAAGAAGAAGAAGAAGAAGAAGAAGAAGAAGAAGAAGAAGAAGAAGAAGAAGAAGAAGAAGAAGAAGAAGAAGAAGAAGAAGAAGAAGAAGAAGAAGAAGAAGAAGAAGAAGAAGAAGAAGAAGAAGAAGAAGAAGAAGAAGAAGAAGAAGAAGAAGAAGAAGAAGAAGAAGAAGAAGAAGAAGAAGAAGAAGAAGAAGAAGAAGAAGAAGAAGAAGAAGAAGAAGAAGAAGAAGAAGAAGAAGAAGAAGAAGAAGAAGAAGAAGAAGAAGAAGAAGAAGAAGAAGAAGAAGAAGAAGAAGAAGAAGAAGAAGAAGAAGAAGAAGAAGAAGAAGAAGAAGAAGAAGAAGAAGAAGAAGAAGAAGAAGAAGAAGAAGAAGAAGAAGAAGAAGAAGAAGAAGAAGAAGAAGAAGAAGAAGAAGAAGAAGAAGAAGCAAAAAGAAGTTGATCTAGGTTCAATGCCTGGCTCTAACAGTATATGAGTGAGAACCTAAACTGATTCCAGACGAATACAAGCTACCGGTAAGGCAAATCTACACAACTCATTTATGTAGATATACTCAGCTCAAATAAAGTTCAACACATAAGCAATGAATGAAGTGATCTCACTAATTGAAACAATTAGGAAAGGGTACAAGAGTTATTACCCGAATTCCCGAAGACACTTCCGGAACTCCGAGCTTCAGCCCGACTTGACTCTAACTCCCAACTACTACTAACTAAGAGCTACTCTAAATAGTGGAATGAAAGTGATGAATGTGTTGGTGTCTTCCAAAAGTGAGGAGTAGGGGTCCTTTTATAGTGTCTCAGAGCCAATGAGGTAGTGCCACGACATGGGACACTTGTCACCTTGCCGACCCACCTTCTTCACCTCCTGGCCGTGGATTTCTTCTAAGATGCTTGCTTGATGGTGTAGATTAACCCCTTAAGCAGTTATACGAGACCGACCCACCTTCTTCACCTCCTGGCTGTGGATTTCTTCTAGGATGCTTGTTTGATGGTGTGGATTAACCCCTTAAGCCAATGGATCAAGTTGACATGCGCAAGAAAGGAATCCAAGAGAATCCTATGCTCATTTGTGAAGCAACCGTGTCCATTCGATCAAACCGACTGTCGTGGACGGTGTAGATGTCTTGTATTTGTGCTTTTATGCCACGAGAGAAGTCGGAGCTGGATTGGTGACGTGGCCAGGTCGGCCGGCCTAGGGTGGGTCGGTCGGCCTGGCTTTTTGTCCGGTTCGGCTCTGGTTCTTCCCATTTTGTACCTGTGGACCCACAACTCACCAAAACTTGTGGAACTTTATTGGACTAAATAAAAAGTTAATATAAACCTTGATTTTCCCTCTGAAATGCCGGAATTCTAGAATATGTTGACGTATAAAAATTGGTGTTTATTTGACGTCAACATTGAACAATGTGTTCAAAGGCATCCGTGCCCTGCCGGTATCTAGAATTGTACAATACTCTTTTCAAAAGTGCAACAAGTACTTCGTTGATCGTTGGAGTTTGGCGAAGAATGCTATTGATGCAGGGGCGGTGTGGGGAAGGGCCGATGCGGCGCATTTGGAGAAGGAGGAGATGCTCGCTCTAAACCACATGGCAGAAGCAAATAGCCCGAATAGAGTTGTTTACAATGTAAAGTCTGTTGGGGGAACTAATCCGGGGGTGAGCGTTTCGGCGGCAGGAACTACAAGGTGGACATTGTGAAAGCTGAGTGTACGTGCAAGGTTTCGCAGCTGCTTCATGCGCCTTGTTCACACATGATCACCGCTTGCTCCGCAAGAGGGGTAGACCACAAATCTTCGACATACATGTCTCCGCTGTACCTTAAGACACACATGTTGAAGATATGGAAACTGACCTTTGAGCCATACCTTGATCCCATGCAGTGGCCCGAGTTTAGAGGATTAGACTATTGGCCCGATCCAGCCTTACTTAAGAATAAGAAAGGTCGGCGAAAAAAAAGAGGCTTCGAGGTGAGATGGACCGTGCAAATGATAACGGGGATGATACATATGGAACTGGAGATTTCGACGAGATCTCAGGGGTGGTCTGATGCTCTAAATGCCACCGGGTTGGGCACAATGCGAGCACGCATAATAAAAAGCATAAGGGTTCTACTAGCGGTAGGAAACGTGAAAAGGTACTAGGGGCGATGTCTATTACGCTTTAAATTTTGCATAAAACTAACTTATATTATTGCTGGAATTTAACTCTCTTTTTTAAATTTTGCAGGATGGCGCACCATCAGTACCCGCTCCTTGAGGGGAGTACGACAAGGACCATCGTGCGAGGCTCATCTGCGATGAGCAACAGGTTTGGCTATCCACTCATCTCTTCGGATTGCAATTGTTCTATCCATCGCAGTGATTATGTACGGTTTGTTCTTTTTGTAAACTCTGCCCTCGCTCCGTCCCCGTACCCACGCGATCTTCCTCACATGGGACAATAGGTTCGCGCCTTACTTGCAGTGAGCCGGCTTCCTCGACCTAGCCCGCACCGTCACGCAGTGGCTGACGAACCTTGACGGGCCACAACTGACAGCACTCGTCGACCGTTGGAGGCCCGAGACGCACACCTTCCACCTCCCGTGCGGGGGGGAGATGACGGTGACCTTGCAGGACACGGGGATGGTCCTCGGGTTACCGTTGGAGGGCGCCGCAGTTTGTAGGACCTTTAATCCCGGCACCTGGCATGACTTGATGGAGGGCGCCATTGATGTGCGGCCCCCGGAGGACGAGAACGACCGGAGCAAGTAAGAGCATCGTCAAGTTGGTTTCATTTTTTCTGAATTCCTTAGTTGTGATGACTAATCTACGACTGAACAATTGTATGTTCGCAGGAGGACATCCGGGGTGAGCTCAGTCTTGCTGCGCGAGCGCTTCCCCTTTTGCCCAGCTGAGGCTCCCCCCGCAGTGGTAGAGATGCACGCACGGGTCTGGCTGTGGCAATTGGTCTCAAACTTCCTCCTACCAGATGCGTCCTGCAACACCGTCAGCTGGAGTGTCCTCCCCGTCCTGAGGCAGTAGTGGGAGAACATCGCCACGTACTCCTGGGGGACGGCCACACTCGCCTGGCTCAACCAGCAATTGTGAGAGGCCTGCCGGGGCGGAGCTGGTACATCTAGCCTTGGAGGATGCCTCTACCTTCTCCAGGTGTAGGCCTGGGAGCGGCTTTCAGTTGGCAGGCCACACCGATCGCTAGTGCTGGTACGTGCTGCTGCAGAAAACTCATATTTATATTGATGTGTCATTCTAACTTCATTCGACCTGTAGGCATGGCCAGTCCAGGGATCTAGGCCCACGTTGATGTTTCTTTGGAAGAACATCAAGTCGGTGCGCGGTAACCCCGACAGGAAGTATCTGCAGTAGACGAAC
This sequence comes from Raddia distichophylla, assembly GCA_005191435.1. NCBI lineage: Eukaryota > Viridiplantae > Streptophyta > Magnoliopsida > Poales > Poaceae > Raddia > Raddia distichophylla. Next base: position 2,252,469 of record SPJY01018096.1, read on the forward strand.
GAGCTGGACCGTGTGACGCAGTGGCAAGTGATCTGGACTCCTTACCGCCGTGCCGAGGTGCAGGACATGGCCCTTAGCACACTTTGCACCCGGGGCATAGAGCTCTGGAGGGCGGTTGGTCCGCTGGTGTTCTTCCACGTAGTGGAGTGGCACCTGCCGTGTAGGACAATGCGACAGTTTGGTCGCAGGCACTAGGCAGCAGACCCCACCTCCCATTCACTCGACAGATCAAAGGCTGCACAAGTGAGATAATGGTTATCAATTCAGTTCGATTAATTCATTCAAAATTTGCATTAACACACCGTTCACTAAACTTTGCAGGTTTAGTAGGAAGAAGAGGTACAGCCAGCTAGACTGGCGTGTCACGCACCGCCAGCCTCTGGAGCTGTGGGAGGCGAGGGAGAAGCGGCAGCCTGGCGAAGGAGCGATGCACAATGATCAGGCCTTCAGCGAGTACTTGGCTTGGCTCCACCGGTCGGCCAGGCTTTTCCTTAAGCCAGCCCTTACCGACGTGCCCATCGGCGACACGAACTCGGACGACGACATCACAGACGAGTACAATCGCCTGACACAGGAGGGTGTGCAGCCCAAGAGAGCCCTACTGCAGCGTTACATGGTATGTGTATCTACAAACCACGCGTCAAGCATTTTATCCCGCCTTCTTCTATTCACTATATTAACTTGTTGTTCCTCTTTACAGGCTACGTAGCTTGCACGCCTCTCCAATGAGGCAGGGGTCGCTCTTGGTAATGCGGGTGCACATAAAAGCGGTGCCTTGCGGGCGTTTACGGAGGTACGACCGTGTGTATGTCATACAGTCCAATTTACTTCCATGTTAATACCTTTGTTCTTGTATTGGCCATTTACAGATAGTGACGAGGACATGCAGCAGTATGGCCCAGGAATTGTGCTGCATGAACCAGCAGGATATGGGTCAACAGCTAGTCGCGGTGCTTCCCCCCAGTCGTCGAGCCACCGGACCCCTGTCTATCAAGGGGGCACGGGTGCACGCACACCGCCACAGTCGGGCAGGTCCTCCGCAGCTACTACGGAGACTCCTGCGAGGAGGGCGCGTGGAAATCGCATCGTGCCGCCCGTGGCCGACGATGAAGACGCTGGCCAGCACGACGACTCGGACTCCTCCGCCGACGACCCCAGCTTTCGTAGCACAATCAGGCTGAGCCAGATGCCTGATGCTCCCCCCTTGAGTCAGACACAGCCCACCCCAGGAGCGGTAAGACATATGAAGTCATCCCGTGAATTCTTTGTTGTTTCGTGTCATATCTGACATTTCTGCTATACAATACAGGGCCCCAGTGGATCCACTCCCCGCCACAGACTTACGTGAGGCACAGACGTGACCGTGACGCCACCGACGCCGTCCACGGGGTCCTTACACGCCGGGGCCCTGAGCTCGAGGTGTATGCATGTACTAGACCCCGGAGTGTGACCTATATGGATGTATTGCCACTTGTGTACTTTTGCCTATAGGGATGTACTGCCGCTTGTGTACTTTTGCCTATATGGATGTACTGCCATTTGTGTACTTTTGCCTATATGGATGTACTGTCACTTTTGTACTTTAGCCTATATAGATGTACTGCCACTTGGCCTGTGTTTATCAAGATACTTGGAAAAAATGTTCGGTGCTGTTTTGAACCAAAACACTATTGAGTTGACAAAATTTCTACGGCAACTTCCTTGCAGGAAATCAAAGATACCTGTGTTAGCTTGGCTTTGGAATTCGGCAATGGCAAATAAGGAATTAACTCTAAAAGGACCATTGTCCATATCGTATCCACCGATCTTTCCCCCTGAAACCGATAGCCAAAATCGAACCATGTCTCTGAATTGAACGGACAAACCAAAATCAAAGAACACGCCAGTAGGGCTGAACTTGGAACCATGTCTCTAAACAATGTCTCTGTTTATTCTGGAGGCCATTGACGCGCCAGTAGGGCTGGCTCGTCAGAACAAACCTGCGGCTCTGTCAACACTGGCGCGACAGACTGATGCGCCAAACCTCATGGCGCGTCAGGGCTGTGCTGCCGCACATCCGTTGCCTCCAAACCAGTGGATAGGAGCAGCACTGGTTTGGAGTTCCAGTTGGTGCGGCAGTCCAGCCCTGACGCGCCACCACTAGTGGCACGACAGAGCTGTGCTGCTGCACATCCGTTGCCTCCAAACCAGTGGATAGGAGCAGGTGCTGGTTTGGAGTCCGCACCTGCCACACCATCACTAGTGGCGCGGCAGGCCTGTGCTCCCATAGAGCCGTGGACCTTTCACCAGTGCTCCCCTGATCGCTCTAGTTTTGGGCTGTAGTCTGTGCGGGAGCTCAGCCCTGACGACCCGTGCCGCGTCAGGGCTGAGCTCCCGCATAGACTACAGCCCAAAACCAGAGCGACATAAAATACGAAATGGGGTGTGGCAAGTGTTAAGGCAGCGGGTTTTGGTCCCGTTACTCGGAGGTTCGAATCCTTCCTCCCAGATTTTGAGGTTAAAGAAGTCCCCCGTTGAAGCAAACTCTTTGAGGTTAGACCAAACCTATTTAGGAAACCATATCTATGGTAAAAATAAAAAAAGACAAGTAAAACAACAATACTACCTACCACAAAACCACATGCTTTGCTTGTGACAAAATAAACTAGTTAGGATCCCCGACGACCATGGCATCTAATGTTGAATTGTTCAAATAAGATACGGAGGTTTTCAGAGTGATGCATACAACAATATAACGGGAGATAACATACTAAGTACCACACGTTACATTGAAAAAAAAACTAAGTTCATTATCATATTACATAACGACATCAAGTCGATCTCACTCCTCTCGGTCCTCGTCATCATCCAGCACGATAGTAGGCAGGTTACCAACAAGAGCCCTCATAGTCTCCATCTCCACCGTCATCATCGCCTTCTTGTGCTTCAACGTTTGCAAATGAGCCTCCCTTGAATTAGGCAGGTAATCGGCATTAAGGTCAATGAGTGAACCCTCAGCCAACTTCTTCATGTACTGCTCAAGCTCGCGCTCCTTCTCCATCTCTCGTTGATGCCTTGTCACCTCTCTTTGATATTTCACCTCTCTTAGATCAACTCCAGGAGGGTACCTCCCCCTACGCCTCCTCCAATATTCTAATGTTTCTGAAGTGGTGAAGTAGCCACGTTGCGGCACGCCACGCTCCCTCCTCATGTCATTCAAGACCTTCTTTTTGTCCTCGGTGGACGGCATGAGCACCCCATGCTCATGCCTTATCTTCTATTTCCTCTTCTCCGCTTTCTTCTCTCGTTCAGGTTGGCACAAATTAAGAATCTCGGCTTCGAAAGCTTGTTGTCCCTGATATTTCCCCCGATCACACGTCCTTCCCTCCTACAAGATTTAGCGTAAGAGTTATCAAACTTAACATGCAATGAAGTATAGGAGCAAGTAAAAAAAGTTGTGCAAGTATAAAGTACCCAGAAATCACCATAAGAGTTGCCACAATAATATCCGTACTTGAGATCCGATGGGGCAACACCTGTACGGGCTAGTATTCCGTACTTACAAGTAGTGGGTGGATATTCCTCACATGGCCAATTCTTAACCTCGGAGTGGAAGGCCTCCACTTTCGCAATATAAGACCAACAGGACTTGGGACCATAAATGTACTCCTGAAAATCACACAAAGGCCATCCATCCTACGAAAAAGTCACTTTATTATCGAATTTAGTACAAAATGACACTAATTTAAATAGAAAATGGCATGCGTACACTTACTGAATCATTGTGCGGACAACGGAAGAATGGGGTAAAGTCCACCCCTGGGTTAGGCCTTACTAAAATGGACTGTTGATTGCAATGACATAGAGGAGGGTCTACTGCTCTCCTTGCACTTACGACCACCTTCTACTCATTAGTCATTTCCGGTGGGTTTGCACGAGGAGGAATCCAACGCCTAAAATCCTTAACTAGTTTAGTGTCCATGGAGCGCCAGGGAAAAAGCCGGATACTCGGATCTTACATCACTATACCTTTGCAAACTATCATTGTCTAACTGTACGTCGGGAAATACCCTATATGCCGTCGGAAAGTCAGTCGTTAAAACGTATTACCGACATAAAAAGGGTGTCGGCTAAAGTCCCGTCGGCAAATCTCTATGCCGACTAACTTTTTTTTACCGACGAACTATAAGTCGGTAAAACAACACTTTTGCCGACCGACTTTGACTTACTGACCGACTTAGCTCTGTCGTCCATCTGTGCATTGGCAACTAACTTTATGTCGGTATTTCTTCCATTCCTGACGCTTTGTCAGTCGGTAATTCTATTTTTTTCGACACTTGGTCTGTTGCTGTTCTTTCCCATGTTTAAAAAAAGAAATAAATTATTATTCTCCCCACAATAATTCTCATACATGACATGATGCAATAACCATTACATTTCAGGTAATACATCATTCTGCAATCAAACCAACATCATAAACAAGACCAAGTATGGTATTAACCATTTTCATTAAGCCGCATCATTTTTGTCCAAAAGACAACACATCCAACGTTAACAAGTACAAGGTCATTCCACCATATAACATTTGTCCAACAGACATATGATATCTAGCAAGACTAGATTACATGAACACCTAGAGTGTTTAGGTCACCAAAAGATAACACTTTAATTTGTAAAAGCACACATTTATCTTCCATCCGAACTTTATCCATAAGAGAGATCAACATACGTCGTCCAGCCTTCACACATGAATTGAAGTAGAGAATCAAACTACGCCCTTCCATTTTTCACCTATAGAAAAGATGATTTTTAGTGGCATGAAAAGATAGATCAATGCAAATATATGAAAGTCATGAGCAATGTTGCAAAGATAGATCAGACTATATATGTGCCTATCCTTGGTCTGTTTAATTTCAAGCACCATCACCATTTATTTTTCTAGCTTTTTACTGGATTGCATTATCTTGGTATTTGAAACTCTATTGTTAGTCAATTAGTGAACTGTATGTGTCAGGTTTGTCTTATTTGGCTTATTATAGTGAGAAATGTCCATTACTCTTGAAATTCTGGATGGAGGATAACAATACAGATTTTATTTCAGAGATAAACTTATAATAGATGTTAACCGGAAAACAAGATGTTATATCAAGGACTATGAATTCATTTCTATTGTTAGTCAATTATTCTTTTGATTTCTTAGAAATGTCATATCAAAACACAAAATTCATTTCAAGCACATCATTGCTTAGGTTGATCATTCTTGTATTCTTTCCAATGAATTCAGAAAAAATATTAGGTGATACACATTAAGAATCACCTCAAAAACAAAACTAGAGAGATAGATTTATGCATCACAATAACATATAATAATATGCAATGGTATAGTGACAGTACATGTTTTATTTCAGAGAATTAACTTATGATAGATGTTAACCGGAAAACAAGATGTTATATCAAGAACTATAAATTTCAGTAGCAAGATTAGATGGTTAGCTCCATAGAAACAAAGACATTTTGATTAAATGAGAATGGTAAATTTGCTTAGCTGCACCATAACACCCTGCACATTTTTTTGACATAGGTCTGTACACTGAACAGAAATACTAATCACCTAGCAAAGTTTAAATTCTGATCAGGTCTAATTTTTAGCAGAGATGCATACTAGATTTCATAATCTAAACAGTAAATTTACTAATGTTTTGCTTATAACTTCAGGAGAACTTATAGAAACTGATAATATGGAAGACCATAAAGTGATGAATTGTGTCTTTAGGTATAATAAATACAGTTGAGGCAAGGAAAATCAAACATACATATTATGGTACCTTATGTGCCATCCTGAATCAATAAGATACATGGTAAGCTTCTCGTGAAAAACCTGAAATGGGAGACAATAATATAAAGTACCAACTGCAATAGCAGATATGGACTATAGAAGATTTGTCCTGTACTATAGAAGTGTGAAAATGTGTTTGTACATTTGTCCTATATCCATGAATTTTCATAAATCTGATTGTAGACATACCTTAACCTAAGGTTTTAGAAATTTCACATAATGAAAGTTTATCAATAGGCCTTTGGAAGGTCTTGCTTTTTTGCGGTAGCACAAAACAGGGAAAAAGGGATACCTTGATAGAATTTTGGGAGAAGGTGTTGGAGATTCTTCATTTGGTCTGAATTTTTTCTGTGTGTATGTTTCAGATTTGTGCTGTCTAAGAAGGGAACCAATTAAAATAAATTAGGCAACAACTGATTTACTCTAAAGTCAAGTATAAAAAACCCACCTGTTCAACAGTACTTTGGGGCCAGCTGCCTATCAATATATTTGTATCCTGCATTATTTGTAGCCTTCCATGTTTGCACTAACCATCTTGTTGGCAGTATATATGTAATAGACCAATGAAATTAGTGCTAGAGACAAAATAGTCACAATTACTATACTTAGAAGGAAAGAAGCTTAATCTGAAGTGAGAATTTTTTTTAGGCTTCATTGTGTAAATATCAAAATGCAAAGGTTTCCATCACCAAGAACACAAAAAGGGATCGAATTAATCTGTTAGCACAATTTTGTTCAGGTGTAAAGCAAAAAAACTTATGAGTAGGCAGAGTGTTTATCAGCAACAAAGGCAGTACTCATTATTCATTATTCAAATAAACTTTCTTATTTAACTTGACAAATTTCTTAACCATCCCTGTAATAAGACTTAAAACAATTAAGCTATCGGCCATACATGGCCACCTGAAAAGACAGGCTTTTGGTAAGCATAATTCCACTGAATCATGATTAGAGATGATGGCCATTAGAATAGACAGGAATCACTAAGAGGGAATATAAATATTTTATTCAAAAAATTTTGCAGTCGCATTGATAATGTCCCCCAATTGATTAGGATTTTTCAAACTATAGAATTTGTGTGCTCTGTTAAAATTCCAGAGCAATTCCACACCACATGCACAAAAGGGAACAATTCTAGGGCTGATAATTGCAGTGGTGAGAGAATCGAACCATACCAATCGTCCAGAACGAGGAATTAGTCTTCACAGAAAATGTTTTCTTTTGAGACATGCAGCGCCGTTGCCAGCCCAGATTCGCGAGCTCAAAAGAAAAGCCTGGATTGATGATGAGGCTAGGTAAAAACAACTCTTTTTTCACAAATTCAAAATGTGCATTCTGTAGTTAGCTTAGGAACTAACATATAAGTCACATGTAGGCACACAAAGGTCTACTTGCTATACTGAGATTATTTGTATTAGATTGAAAAGGATGTGGTGTTATTTTCTATATTGAGATCTGATCAACCTGTGGCTAAAGTAACAATAATTTCATCTAACCCAAAGACCGTATTGGGAGGTGAGGCTCTTGGAAGACAGTATTGTGAAGTTGTTATCAATGATGTGCTGAAAGGAGATGTGCTTCCCTTCTTTAATTTGAATTCATGCAAAATGCCTTTCTTATATACAAATTTGACATGTGGTGAACTGATGCATACAAACTTGAAGCCAAAAAAGATAATAAATAGGTATCCTGAACTGATGCATACAAAATAGAAGCCAAAAAAGATGTTCTGATCCAGTTAAAAACTGCAAGTAGCCTCATTATTAGTGGGTGTAGTATTGGCACTTAACTGAGAAGAGAGAACAGCTTACATGCTGATTCAGTTGCTGCAGTAAAAGAACATAGTGCACTGCAATGTTACTTAATTGAATAGATCTGCGCATTGTTGTCAATTAGAACAAATTTTTTTTAGGAAGCTTCTGTATACACTTATGCAAATCTTGTAGTGCTGACCATGACCAGAATTAGATATATTGATGCTCATTATGATTTCCTTTGTGCAAATCTTTTCTTTTGAGGAACTGGTCATTATCATTACGCTTCTCAGCACTGATCTTTTTTTTTAGGAACTGCTGGACATGTCAATCAGTTGACGACAACGTGAAAGATGCTGGATACAAGTTGCAGCCAACACTATAGATGGCAGCAAGTGATACTTTTGCTTTTGAGTTTCTGGAAGCCATATGGATCGATGTGACAGTGACCTCTAATTATGTAGCTAGGCTTGTGTAGTGAATGTGATCTACACTAAAGATGGTAGCAAGTGATACTTTTGCTTTTGAGTTTCTGGAAACCATATGGATGTGATAGTGACAATCTAATTATCTTGCTAGATCAATGTAGTGAATCCGATCTTTTGATGGCTGGGACAAACCTTTCTGCCATTCTATATATTTTGTTGTAAGTATAGATGGATGAACATGTATCAACCTTTTGATGAATGCATATGTATGCTACAAATATTGATGGATGAATTTATGCATCTTTTGGTTGTTCCATACTAATGTGAAATGCTTTCAATTTCTGTTGTATCAATATTCAATTTTGGCATTATTGTGTGAAAGTATAAAAATTCTGTACAATGAGATTCATGTTGGACAATTGGTCGGTAAATGCAATTTTTCGCGTCATTATGTCGGTCGGCAAAGGTTGGTCGGTCGGGAGAAATATGTCGGTCGGCAATTCCTTTTCCTACCGTCAAACAGTTGGTCGGTAAAGAGGAGTCGGTCGGTAATACTTTTGCCGACCCCTCTTTTACCGACCGTTTTTGTTGGTCGGTACACGTTTTTACCGACCAATCCTCGGTCGCCAAACCAGCCTTTGCCGACAGATCTATGGTCGCTAATTTTCTGCCGTCGTGTAGTGCACTGGCATTGACTGAAGTTAAGGACACTGAGATATATACATCCTAGCACATGCAAATATATACATCCTACACATAGTTGAAAATGATCACCGGTGTACATGTTCTCTTGGTTGTTTTATTTATGCAGCAAATTTACAGTTACCTTGATTGGGATGAAATATTACCACAAAGGAACCTCAAGCACCTCCAAGACCCAGCATTGCAAGCATCCCTCCATATCAAATGCCAATAAAGCATTCTTTTCGTCCCTACTAATCCCAACTGAAGATAAAATTGGCAAACAGGAAGCTGAAGAGGGGTTCTTCACCTCAATGAGCAAACTCATTGGAGGAGCAAAATCATCTAAGGCAGATATCTTCGGTGCCTCCTTCTCCAGAAAGAAGCGCCCAGCCATCCAGTACTAGAGAAAGGAAGCAAGGGAGTGGCTAGGTTTCCATCATGAGGTGAAGAAGGCGACGGCGGCGGTGGTGGGAAGCAAGGAAGAGGTGGCGATGGCAGTGGGGAGAGGTAAAGGCGGCTGCGGTGGGAAGCGTGGAAGGCATCGTCGCCGGTGGGGAATGGTGGAGGCGGCGGCGGTGCTAGGGAAGGTGGCGGTGGCGGTGAAGGATGTTGGGACTCGGGCGTCGCCGGTAGGATCTGGAGCAGGGAAGGCCGAGCACCATCGGCTAGGCCCATGCTGATGGAAGGAGCGCCGCCACGGGGAGATGTGGAGGGCGCCTCCGCGCCCAATGTGGAGTAGGTCGGGCGCCGCCGGCCAAATCTGGAGCAAGGGAGCCCGGGCACCGCCAGCCCAGTCCACGCCGAAGGAGGGCGCCACCGGCCTAGTCCACGAACCACAGAAATGACCCGTGGGATTTTGGCCTATGGATTTCCACCACCGGGAAAAGGCTGGGATCCCGGCCGGGAAATGGAGTCCCAAACGGGACCTGACTTATTCCAAGTCCCGGTATATTCCCAAGTACACGATTCATTTAAATCATGTCCGGCGAGTGGATCGTTCGGTTACACTAATCAGAGAGAAAACTTTATAAGAAATAAAACAAACATATAGCGGTCATATTCGCAAGTCTGGTGGCACTACTAGGGAACGGGCCTTCTATCCCGGCACATCAGTCCAGATTAACATCAAACCGGGACTGAGATTAACTTCAGTCCCGGTTCAACAGCAGCGAGGCCGCAGGCCACTTTTCAGGCCCGGTTGGTGCCACCAACCAGGACCGATAGGTCGCCTCGCGCGACAGATGGCAGCAGCGGAGTATTAGTCCCGGTTGGTGTTACCAACCGGGACTGATACTGGGCTCTGATAATTGTCGCGTATTTCTCCGGTCACAAAAGGCCCGGTTGGTGTTACCAACCAGGACTGGTATTGGGCTCCCATAATTGGTGAATTTCTCCGGTCACAAAAAGTCACTACGTCCATCGTCGTCTTCTTATCGCCGCACTGAGAGCTGAGGGAGCTCGCACGCGCGCGCTGAGGAAAGGAGCTGCTGAGGAGTGGGGACCGGAGCCAAGTCTCTCTTCGCCGTGCTGAGGGAGCGCTGATAGGGGATCGGAGCCACGCTCGTGTCGCCGTGCCGGCCGCGTCGTCACCACCGCCCCGGCCACGCCTCTGAGGAGAGGGGAGACGGGATCTTCGCCTCTTCGTCGCGCTGAGAGGGAAGGAGCTGAGGGAGGAGACGGTAGCCGTTCTCGTCGTCGCCGCGCACCCGCCGATTCGTCAGCGCCTCCATGGCCACGCCGCTGAGGTACATTTATCCACCGGCATCGCATCCTCGTTCTGGTCCCACCGCCGCAACGACCGCCGCCACCGCTACCGGCGCAACCGCGAATGCCGACCTTTGTTTGTGTTTTTAGCTTTAAATTTTCGTCCGGGAGATTTAGGTTGTCATGTTGGACCGGTGACGGGGCCACTAACATCGCAACCACGCTCCCTCCTCCTAGGTCGAAAATGTGCTGTTTTCTTAAGTGTCTATGCCCCTCCACCGTTGTTTGTTGTGGGGACGAATCAACACAAAAGTAGCGCAAAAGACAAAAAATACGTGGCGAGCAACGATGTGGCACGTCGCGGCGACGGTGGTGGCGGCGGGAATCGTGGTGATGAGGAGGGCGACGGTGATGGCGGCGGGAATGGTGGTATTGAGGAGGGCCAGGGCAAGGGCGGCGGCGGCGGCAACATGAATGGTGCTATTGAGGAGGGCAAGGGCGAGGGCGAGGGCGAGGGCGATGAGGTGAAAGGGAAGTCACATTCCCGTAGAGTGTGATTGAGACATCAAGATCGCACTCTGTGATGTACTTATTAATTTAAGTTTTATGCACTTTAGAATTTTTGTTATCCGAACAATTTATGTATAATTGTACCTGCTGCAAACTTTATGTGTTCATTGATTTATTTTAATGTGTACTATTAAATCATGCTTGTATGTGAAGTATTGAATCATGTTTGTATGTGTACTATTAAATCATGTTTGTTTATATGGTATGAATATGTGTATTTGATACACAAGCTATTGGCGCACTCAATGCTATCAATATGTATAATGTAGATGGATCGGCAATGGATGTACATGGACCGATGTTCCTCGCAGTTCGTGGAGGGTTTGAAAACTTTTATTCGTCATGTCGAAACCAATATTACATTAGACTATATATGTTGCCCATGTGTTGATTGCAAAAATCAAAAGGAGTGGGCAAACTGTGAGCAAATTCATTTTCATTTGATCTCAAGGGGTTTTATGAAAAATTATACCTGTTGGACCAAGCACGGCGAAGTAGAGATTACACGGGCTGAAGAAGAACAGGTGGACGCACTACAAGGAATTCAACTTATTGCAACGACAATTTTTGTTGCATTAAGCCCAAAATTGTGGCAATATATGCATATTGCAACAAAACTAAAATCGTTGCAATAATCTCATTGGTAATAAGAAGTTGCAACGATATCAAAATCATGGCAATGAATTTCTTTATTACAACAATATGGTTGTTGCAATAGTTTATCGCCACGTTTGTGAAATCGTTACTATAACTTATTGCAACAGATATTATTTCATAGCAATATCATAATGCAACAAAATGTAATTCGTGGTAAAAAGTTATTGCAACAACCAATAAGTCACATAGAAAAACAAATACGTAGATTTTAGGATTCGAACCCACAACCTCTTGACTTAAAGTAATCTCACCTAACCAGCTCACCTCGCATGACTACTTGTCTAAGTTGTATCATGCTTTCATTTTGACCTTTTTTCATGAACATATTGCAACGAAATAAATATTGCAATATGCCCAATATTGTTGCAATATGTATATATTGCAACGAAATCAAAATCGTTGCTACCCATAGCAATAATCAACCACCTGAAATTGTTGCAATAGGTGAATTTTTTTTGCAACAATATAATTTTGTTGTGATAGAAGTTAGTTATTGCAATAGTTTGTTTTTTGTTGCAATAGTAGCTAGTTAATGCAACAATTTCTTTTTCGTTGCAATACATTTAATTTATTGCAAGAAAAATAATAAATAATGCAACAATTCATGATTGTTGCGATATATAAAACTTATTACCACAAAAAAATATTATGTGGCAATAGCATTGGCTATAGCAACAAAATTTATTTTGTTGCAATCACTGTGTGGCAATAGGTACAATCCCTTGTAGTGACGATAATATCTCGGACGCTGGTCAACATAGTTCTTTCGAACATATGCAAGGGAATTTGGCGGCTATGATCTAGACCAGATGCTGCTTGATGGAGAGGGAGAATACGTTGATGAAACGCATTACGAAAAGTTTCAGCGTCTGTGGAAGGACTATGAAACACTATTGTATCCAAACTGCAGACAGAGGCACAGAAAGTTGCGTACCACATTAGAACTAATGCAATGGAAGGCGGCAAATGGATTGTCTGATAAGGGATTCTACGAGTTGTTAGGTCTCATGAAGAAGTTGCTTTCAGATGGTAACACGTTGCCTGAAACTACGTACGAAGCCAAGCAAGCTCTCTGTCCTTTGGGCTTGGAGGTACATAAGATATATGCATGCCATAATAATTGCATCCTCTATCGCAATGAGTGTAAGAATTTGGAAACCTATCCGGTGTGCAAAACATCACGGTATAAGACCAAGCATAATGACACAGGTGAGGTAGAGGGGGGACGTAAGGTGAAGATACCCCGCTAAGGTGGTGTGGTACTTTCCTATAATTCCTCGGTTGAAGCGTTTGTTTGCGAACAAAGAGCATGCGAAGATGATGCGTTGGCACAACGATGCTCGTAACGTTCATGGAAAGCTAAACACCTCGCAGATAGGTCGCAGTGGCGAAAATTTGATAGGAAATACCCAGAGTTTTCAAGCGGTGCGAGGAACATACGGTTTGCATTGAGTACAGATAGGATGAACCCCTACGACGAGTTGAGCACCAATCACAGTGCATGGCCAGTGACTCTATGTATCTACAATCTTCCTCCTTGGCTGTGTCAAAAGTAGAAGTATATTGTGATGCCATTTCTCATCCAAGGCCCCAAGCAACTCGGGGACGACATCGATGTGTATCTAAAACCGTTGATCGATGATCTGCTAACATTGTGGAACGATGGTGTAGTGTATGGGATGAGTACAAAAGAGAGTACTTCACCCTACGTGCATTGCTATTCGTAACCATCAATGACTGGCCAGCACTTGATAACCTGTCGGGCCTATCTATCAAGGGATATAAAGCCTGCATCGAGTGCTTGGACGATACGGAAGACAAGTACCTAACAAACTCTCTGAAGGTTGTATACATGGGCTATCATAGGTTGCTAAACCTGAAGCACCCGTTACGGAGTAACCTAGTTAATTTTGATGGGACGGCAGAGAATCGTAAGAAGCCTAAGCATCACAGTGGGGCAGATTTAGTTTCTATGGTGAAGGATCTGAAAATCGTATTTGAAAATGGTCATGGTAGCAAACCTACCCCACCACTCCCTTCTGAAGAAGCTAAGAAGAAGGCTAGTTGGAAGAAGCAATCAATTTTTTGGGATTTGCTTTACTGGAAAGACTTAGAGGTTCGTCACTCATTGGACTTCATGCATATAACGAAGAATGTCTGCGTGAACTTGCTAGGATTCCTAGATATGTACGGCAAATCAAAAGATACTATTCAAACACGGAAGGACCTACAACTATTAGGACTCAGGCAGAAATTACATCCGCAAGAAAGAGACAAAAAGCATTACCTCCATCCTGCGAGCTACACTCCAAGCAAAGAAGAGAAAAAGAACATGATTAAGTTGTTAAACAATGTTAAGATTTCTTCCGGATACTCGTCGAACATAAGAAGACTTATAAACACAAAAGAGAATAAAATCGTAAACGTGAAATCGCATGATTGTTACGTGTTGATGACCCAGTTGTTGCCAGTGATGTTGAGAGGTGTTCTGCCTGACATGTTACGAGGGACAGTCGTCAAGGTGAGCTCGTTCTTCAACGCCATATCACAAAAGGTTATAGATCAAGATAAGTTATCTAATCTACAGGATGATATTGTCGCTGCTTTGGTTAACATTGAGATGATCTTCCCTCCGTCCTTCTTTGATATGATGGTCCATCTGATGGTTCATATGGTGAAACAGTGAGAAATTCTCGGACCCGTGTTCTTGCACAGCATGTTCCCTTTCGAGAGGTACATGGGTGTCCTAAAAAAATATGTTCGTAACCGGTCTCACCCAGAAAGATGCATTACCCAGGGTGTTGGCACAGAATAGGTGATTGAGTTTTGCATCGACTATATTAATGAATTGAATCGATTGGCGTGCCTGTATCACGCTATGAGGGGAGGCTACAGGGAAAAGGCACTCTAGGGAGAAAAGAATCCTCTTGCAAAGATATACTGTCATTTAAACAAGCACATTTCACAGTATTGAAGCAAGCAGCTTTAGTGGCTCCATATGTCGATGATCACGAGAAGATTGTACGAGATGAATACCTAGGGAGGTCAGAAAAGTGGATCGCAAACAAGCAAGTAGAGAGTTTCGACGGTTGGCTACAAAAGCAGCTCTTAGCTCGGGGACCATCAATGACAATCGTATCATGGCAAGGTATGAGATAAATGGATACACATTTTACACTGCATCCCAGATAGCAAGAGCACGAACCAAAATTGCGGTGTTCGAATTGATGCATTGGACAATAATGGAAACATGGGCACCTATTATGGTTTTATAGAGGAAATCTGGGAGCTCGAGTACGGACCTTTGAAAGTCCCTCTATTTCGGTGCCAATGGGTCAAACTGATAGCTGTGCAGATTGACGAGTATGGAATGACAACCGTGGACCTCAAGAAAGTGGCCTACAGGGACAAACCGTTCTTACTCGCCAATGATGTCACACAAATTTTCTGTGTGATTGACATGGATAGCAAACCGAAAATGCAAAAAGGACGGAGTACCAAAAGGCACAAGGACAATACTTATAGTACTGATAAACCAAGACACCATGTTATTCTTCCTGGTAAAAGAAGGATTGTCGGAGTAGAGGGCGTAACAGATGAAGAAGAGTATAATCAATTCAACGAGCTGCCGCCTTTTTCGGTGGATGTAGACATTACTATCCTCAATGGTGATGACGATGCCCCTTACGTACGCCATGACCACAACGAAGGATCACTTGTAAAAACAAAGTAGTTGCATATATGTACTATTTATCATTATTTTTTTGAAAATCACATATGACAAGTACTTGGATGCGCTTAGATGCCAATGTTTAAATGGCAATGTTTAAAGAGAATATATACTATTTACGTACAATATTTTTCAATTTTACGATGTCATAAATAATTTATTAGCAGACACCTCATTTCAGACTTTTTGCTAATAGAAATTTGCTATCCATGAAAACATTGCCCTCCCTTATACACCTCATTTTTAGACTGTTTGTTAATAGATTCATAATTTACTGGAACTGCAAAACATTTCAAAAAATATTTATTAGCAGACACCTCATTTTTTGTCTTCGTGTTAATAGATATATGCTATACATAAAAATATTGCGCACCCACACATATCGACAAGCATATTGCGTCCAACTGGTTAGCAGCGCTCGGCAATAGCACGGGCTCACTTTGCGGCCACGGTTCGAGCCCCGCTTCTGCCCCCTGCAGTCCCAATTTTTTTAGAAAATATAGCCATCACTCCCGGTTTAAACCTCAATACGGGACTAAAGGCCCCACAAAGCAGTTATGTTGAATTTTTTTAAAACAAAAGTTTCACTTCCGGTTGTTACTTCCAACCGGGGCTAAATGGCTCCACACTCAAAGTTGTTATGTTGGGCCCTCACATCAGTATACCTTTAACCCCGGTTGTAGGTTTCAACCGGGAGTAACTGTTTTATTTCATTACGGTTATTGTATTAAACCGGGATTGATATGTATCATTGCCCCACACGTCAATTCTTTCCCCTTCCTCCGGATTCAGCATCGCTCCTTTCGCCGACTGTTCGACACCCTGATGCGCTTGAATTGGGGAGGCGAGCCGACGCGCGTGCAGCTACATTTTCAATCCACACGAAAGAAAATGGAATGCCAAAGATCAGTCCGGCCGTCTATAAATTTGGACGGAATCCACATCATACACACAGAGCTAGGCATCCTAATTTCTCACGCTTATACCTCCGGCCGCCATGTCTTCTAGCTCTGATTCATCGCCTCCTGCGTCGCCACCACCGAAGCGGTGGAGGCTCTCTGAGTTTTGCCACTCCCCTGGGTGGAACCTCTCAGAGGGTACCAGCTCGGAAGAGGATGAGGCACCATGGTGGTCCGACGACGACGACCTCATATACGACAATCTCTCCGATGATCTGGAGGGCGCTGAGGACTCCGACCTCGAACTCGACGGTGAAGACGAAGCCGACGGCAATGGCGCGTCGTCAGACCCTGACAGCGGGGACGAGGTTGACAGCGACGAGGAGGAGGATAGCAGTGACGGCGAGGGCTGCGATTCCGGTGGGCTGCCCGAAGAGGACTTGGCTCGCTATCCCGTGGACGACATCACGCAGCAGACACCTTGGGAGCTACATTTCGAAGCGCGGAACCTCTCCATCAAGGCAGCTGAAGGCATGGCTTTTTCAATGGAGACAGGGCAGGTCATCCATAGCCAACAGATACCCCCGAGCTATGCCAAGGTCTCCGTGGACGAGATATGCCAGGGGTACGAGGACCTTGACCTCGACATTGAAGGAGGTGACGGGACCACGATGCTAGGAGATGCAGTACACAATTTTGTCATGTGGCGCAAACGGTTCATAATTTTCAAAGGTAACATGCCCGTGTCCTCTCCACGGCCTCCTGCATCAACTTCTGAACAAATCCTCTCACACGAAACTCCAACTAAGACACCGGCCAAGACAAACCACCCTACTCAGCAAATAGCTCCCAAGAAGGTGCCGGCTATGTCAAGCCGGCATGATGGGGGCCATCACCTCTCAAGAAGACAGTGTCCAGGTCATCCAGAAAAAATACACCTCCGAAGTTGCCGTATGATATGACCGAAGAGAAAACTGAGCGGATAGTAACAGGCGAGGTCACTGCACATTTTGCGAAAAAACCATCGTTGAAGGATAAGATCGACATACGAGAAAGACCACCTGTATCAGACTACGAGCGCATCTTGCGTAAGGAATCTGAGAAGGGAACATCAGAAGAGCAGATTCTAGAAGAGGATGCGCAAAGGAATTTCTACATTGAAGCTGGGCTTGATGCAGAAATGGTCTTGGGCCTTAAGGACATCCCCTTTGCAGAGGTACAATGGAAATATGTGAAAGGTGGATCGCTCGTATGGCGTGAGGAGCTTCCCCGGTTAACAACGAAGATGCGGCAACTCCAAGATTGGTATTTGCGCGCAACCGACAATGGTATGGACATGATCGCCGTTGTCTTCAAGCAACACCATTTCTACCGCGGGGACTTTGATTTCATGATTGAATGGAAGGTTCTGTATGAACTATATCAGGGATTTGCGGTCGATGTCGCCATGATGACTTGTTGGTCTCTGTAAGTGTATTGTTTGTAAATTTCGATCGTGCCCGCCAGTATACTATACTAACTTCGAGGCCTAAATAATTTTTCGTTATGAAGAACAGAGATAAAAAGATGTCTAATGGAGGGAATCCATAAATTTGGCTTTCTTGACCCATTGGTAATTAACGAGAAAATAGTTAGACTACCCGGAACAAACAGAGACCACCATTTACGAAAGGCTAATGGGACAACGACACAAGAGATATATACTTCTACCCTACGAATTTAGGTACGTGTTTTCGTACCGCCTTATTTTAATTTCTTTTCTTAACACACTGTTAGAACTAATTAGTAAACCGCGTTGACATATATATGTGCAGCTTTCACTGGGTCCTTTTTATTATAGAGCTAGATCATAGCAAGATCACGATCATGGACTCGAGAAGGGAACCAGTTGAAAAGTACAAAGACTTCATCGCCATGCTCAACCGGTACATTGCTCTTTCATTCATATCTTACTAGTTCTGTTTCTCCATATCAAACAAACTCAATTATATATAACTTGTAATCAAATGTGTAGTGCCTTCGCAACGTTCTGCAAGAAAACCGTGGGAACATTCAAGACACGTTTTGAGTTGTACCTCGCTAAATATGTATGTATATCATATTACGAGTATTTTGTTAGTTAACGTAATTTCCATGCATCTATTTCACGATTTCAACTCTTCCACCACAGGTCTTGCATCAACCACATGGAAACAATTTATGCGGATACTATGTGTGCGAGATGATGCACAACTTCATCGGGGGCACCGCTGAGTACACAAGAAAAAATACAGGTTTTAGGGTGAGTAATATATAATTACTACCTTAATAACGCCTAGCTAGCTACTTCAGACATTTTCTATAGTTTCAAAGATTGATAAGTTAATTCCCTATTTAATGATAGATTCCCCTAAAGTTGGCGAAAAAAGGTTTGGAAAAAGGTCCGGAACTATCGCCGGTGCGTGTCAAAGCAATTCAAGAGCAAATCGCCGGCTTCCTTTTAGATGAGGTCATAAATCCGATGGGCGA
>SPJY01018096.1:2273882-2360861 GCA_005191435.1 Raddia distichophylla
TTCGGTTTGAAGCTCTTTCTTCAATTCCTCGTATTTCTTCAAGCAGTCATTCCGGATTGTCTGGTGGCCCTTGACTTTAAAAGTTGGTTGCATTGACTCTATCCAAGGCTGGAGATAAGGGTCTTCAAATTTCAGAAATGGGATCTCCGAATGGATGATGAACTCAATCATTCGCTCACGACAAACTAGGGGATCAAATACAAAGGGTCCTTCAGATGTTTGCTTATGCAAGGTTGCAATAAATGCCTTCCTAACAGAATCCTCAATTGCTGGACAAGCTGTAGCAATATGGCCTCTAAGAGCACTAGTACCAGATTGAGCTTTCAATTTTATTTTACAGTACTTGCAAAACAGCCTTTAGTTCACCATTGACATCTACCAAGTTCTACTCGAAGTGGTCCCAAGCTAGTGACCGCCTACCGCGTGGTGGTTGAGACGTGTGAACATCTATGCTACAGTCACTGGCTGAACTCTCAGAGTTGTTTGAAGACATAATTATGCACCTAGGAGAAACAAAAGAAGAGTAACACAAACAGCAAACGAGTGCTGAAATACTTATAATTAACACTTGACACATATTTTGGGTGAGTTAGAAAATTCAAAAAAGAAAAGAAGTTATTTCTAAAAGATTATGAGCAACGAGTGCTGGAGGCTGGTCTGAATCATCCTTTTCAACTTCTAATTCAAGCATTAAACACGAAGAAACAAAAGAAGAGTAACACAAACAGCAAACTCAATCACTCAGCATCTTTCATCCTCAGCCAATCACATGGGAAATGATGAAAAACAAGTAGGAGTAACCGAGTAGCCTCCCAGGGAAATCTCCACAAAAGAAGCTGACTATTTTTACTTCTCTTTACCAAGAAAATGAGTATATATTCCATACCATAAAAAGGCTATAATTAGTGGCATGTTTTAACCGGATTTCAAATCAAAGGGGAACAGAAATAAAACCTATCTGGTAGCAGCGAGGAGAATCCCCAATAAAACATTTGCTAGGCCATCCAACAACCATTGCATAAATGTTAGAAGTGACGGTACGATAAGTAGGTAGCTTTTTAAAATCAAGAACACATATTTCCTTCTCATATACATCGCAATCCATTAGAAAAACCAAGTGAGATGGCCGGGATCTGGGAGTCATACCTTAGATATAGGAAGAAGAGCAGATTAAGAAGCAGATCTGACGGCGGCGGCGGCTCCTCGGCCGAGCGGAGCTTGCTCCGGCTGCGGCGGCTCCTCCCCCGACGGGGATCTTGCACCGGCGGCGGCGGCTCCTCCCCCGAGCGAGCCTGCTCCGGCGTTGGCGGCTCCACCCCCCGAGTGGAGCCTGCTCCGGCATCGGCGGATTCTTCGACGGGCTGCGACTCCTTCGGCGTTGGTGGCAGCCTGGCTGCCAGCCGTGGGCAATTGGGCGAACGGCCCGTGGCTTTCAACCCGAGTCCGGAACCACGGTGTGAAACCGAATTCAACCCAAAGAGACGACCCCGGTTTCCAACCCAAACCAAACCATTTTTGGGTAAAACCCAATCCGCCCCAACCCGTTACCTAATCAGACCCGTTTTCCCCCAATCCACCTCAACCCAATCAAAAATCCACACCATAATATCCGGTTTCCCTCAACCCAGTACCAGGTTTATCTACGGGCACAGTCTATGACTCCTTGTTAGTGTTGAAACCAATCCATCCCAATTATCACATCGATTCCTCGACAGGGTATGACTATAAGATCAAAGCGAAAGCCCATATTCTCCTGCCTAATTTCTACATAAAGGCATGCCCTGGTGGCGGTCAACATAACCCCCGGGGACTTTATTACCAAAGTCTTATTTAGCGGGAAGGTTTGTAGCCCGTATTTATCCACATAATGCTGTGCAATGAATGAATGCCATGCTCCGGAATCGAAAAGTACTAGCACTGGGTTGTTGAGTAATGCAAACACACCCATCAACACACTTGGTGTTTCCTTAGCTTCCTCGATGGTGACATGGTTGAGCCTTCACGCCCAACGGTGGTCGCTACAGAACCTTGCCCAATTGCTCTTCCCAGCGGGGTTTGCCCTCTGACCGGTGTATTCACTGTATTGAATGATGCCGGAGCCCTTCTCCTCTCGGGGCACGTTGCAGCAAAGTGTCTAGGCTTGTGACATAGAAAGCAAGCTCCAGCAAACCTATCTGCGGCTGCGGCTTGGCTATTGGTCTGGGGAGGAGCAACTGGCCTCCCCGTGGTCTGGTAGCCTCTGTTTTCGGGACCCTGGTAGGTCGATCCCGGATGGTAAGGAGTCTGCATCCTTTGATACCGGGTCACCGGACGAGGGAAGTTTGTTACATTCGTCCTGCCTTGGCTTGAACTTTCTCCAACTTGTACTGCCGGCTTCCTCTTTCGAGTGACTTCCATGCCCTTCATCTCGTTCTCCAGAATAGTGCCTTGTTGACAATATGATGGAAGTCATGGTAATCCAGAAGTATTAGGCGAGACCGTAGGCTGGGGAGCATACCCTCCAAGAACCTGTCAATCTTCTCATCTTCGTCTTCGACATCTCTCGGGGCGTGTCGTGCTAGTTGATTGAACCGTGTCTGGTAGACGTTAACTGAGGGATTTCCTTGCTTCAACTGGTGGAATTCCTGTTTCTTCATCCAGATGACCCCCCGGGTCATGTAGAAGGAATGGAAGGCAGTTTCTAACTCCTCCCATGGGATATCCTTTCCATGGGTCGCAATGGGCTGCAGCTCTTCTCCCGATGATCCTCATCCACTTCTTCTTCTTCGTTCCCACCTTGCCCTTGTTTTTCTTCTTGCTCGGTCGGTTCCTCATCGACTCCTTCATCACCTTCGACGTCCCTACCATGGGCGGTGACATAGTTCTCCCACTAATCGGCAGCTGCTCCATCCAGCTGGTGGGTGGTGAGAATCAGGGCATCGAATCAGGGCTAGCTTCCGCTTGATGGTTCGGAGCCAGTCCTCCGCCTCCATTGGTTCATTGGCATGGGTGAACATAGGGGGTTTAGCTCACAGGAAGTCCGCAAGCTTCATCTCATGACGATTCTTCACTTGTCTTCGCTCAAAGAGCACTTCGCCGAGCATTTGGGCTTGATAGGCCATCACTTGCCCCAACGTCGGATCTCCTGGTGTCGATGCCGGAATATCATCAAGACCGCGGCCACGTTCACGACCTCGACCTCTACCGGCATCGGCACCAACACCACGAGCCCGACCCGCACCTCTATCTCTTGCCATCTATCGAACAAAGGTACCCATATATGTGATCATGCATGAATTTTCACAAATTAAGTTGAATGCAAACAGAAACAAAATAAAATCCAAGCATCGAAGGCAAGGTAAAATATAAATCACAGAATAGACAAGCATGTCTCGATAGCCCTTGCCGCATATGGGCAAGCAAAATAAGTTACAAACCAAATGTTTTTGCCCATCCTCTACTAGGGCCAGATAAATCATCATTACATCACAACATGTCCATCCTCTACTAGGACATCAACCATCCATCTAACAACATTTTGTGGTTCCTATGAATCCAAGTAGAACTCGCGGATCTGTTAATAGTCCACCTATAGCATTGTTTTTGAGTATCCCCAAACTACCTTTGTGTGAAATCAAAATGCCTAACTAGGACTTATATCTAGGCTGCTCACACCATAATTGGCAAATACCATATATCCACTAGATTTGACTTTCTAAAGTCGAGTCTTATCACCTTTGGTTATATGATCTTCCGAATTCGATGCTCAAGGTCGTAATCCACCTATCATCAATTTCGTATATCAAATTATTCAAAGTAATGAATCCTATGAAATTATGTCAATTAATCCATAAATCCAGCAAGCATCGAGTTAGCTCATCTCATTTAGGGACTACAATAGCGCGAGCACTATATGGCTAATGTCACACAAACTCCATACGGTTTGATCGATTCGCCTAGCTTTTCTTCTATGTTTTATTATATCAAGTGTAGCCTTCAATAAATGACATACCAAATGTACCACTCTCTAATTGCCTGTACTCAAAATCAAGTCCAAGGGTCACACAAAATTCTTGAGCAAAAAATTTTTACGTCAGGTTGACCCTTCATATCATTGAGTGGTGTTACGCCCTATACTTATAGATGTGTTTAGTGTTATTTAGTTACGTTACTTTATCATACTAATAAGCATTGGGTTTTGCTCACCTATGTTATGAGATATTTGTTGATTACCCTAATATTGAAGTGAGTCGACAAAATATGTCGAAAGTCTTTAATCTTCAATCCCTCACAGGAACAATCTACGGTGTAACTATTCAAGTTATATACAACTAGTTTAGTTGAGGTAACGTTTAGTTTACCCTATGATTAACTTAATGTGGAAAGAAGCATTTAGCCTTCAGGCACGACTCCTGCTACCGTAATCTCTTATCTTAATTGCGGCAACAGTTGTCAACACTGATCCTTAAGGGACTTCCCAAACATCTAGGGTATCTTTAGTAAGTTGGAGTTAGTTTTAAGCCTATATGCATGCTATGAAATTGTAAAAGATCCAACAAAAATAATCAAAAGACCCATACGCAATAGTATAGGACAGACTTCCAAGAATATAAAGGCAGGTCACCCAATTATTTATCAAGGTGCCTATGAGTTATAGCTAGGCGTACTTAGGGGTGAGATCGCAACTAATTATCGAGGTTGCTATGCGAGGAAACATTCTCCTTTATAAATGTTTGCTAGGAGTATAACATTTCCCATAGGGTCTTTAGAAGTCAAGGTTGATGGTTCTTGGCCACCGAGATACAATTGAGTAGCCACCAAATTTAGGGTATCCGACTACACAACAAGGAGCTAATAGTGGCAGGAAGGTATGGGCATGGGTTTGAAACAAATTCCTTTCAATTATGGGACCTTCAAAAACCTTTAAACCTTATTTTGTACCAATGAAATCAGATGTTATTGGTTTTATCCATTTATTCTTGAACTAGTTGTTGAGTCAAAAACTGTAAGAAATGATTTTTGTTTCAAACTGATGCCATAAAGGCTTGTTCTTGAAACACAGGAGAGTTGTTTTGTGAGGGGTACCCTTAAGACAAGCCTCTGAAAAATAAGATGTCTGCAACTTAGGTTTTTTTTAAAAAAACCCATTCCATTTTCAAGGAATTTTTCAGGAATACAAATTTGTTTTGTGAAGTTGCTCACGACAATTGAGATAATGTTTCCTTGAAACTTTCCCATAAAATCGTTATTATAGGAGGAACAAATTGTGGTTTGCCTATGGATAAATATTTGGTTATTAAAAACCCATTGATTTTTCAAAACAAAAGGTTCATAACCCTTAAGTTGCCTTTGATCCATGTTGTAAAAGTGAAATATCATTTGTTCTTTAAATAAAAGTTTCACCGAAAATTTGTTATTATATATATATTTTTTTGTAAAGTTTTAAGAAGAGGTCAACTAGAAAACAAAAACTTGTGTATAGCAAGACACAAGTACGATTTGATTTTCAATATTTTTTTCAAAAGGTTTTTAACAATGGTAAGTTAGGCTCCCAAGGTGTTATCCAAGAATTTTATTTTATAGTTACACCTTACGGTATAATTTAGAAATACATTTTCCACATTTTCTTTGTAATAACCCAAGCAGATATAAAATTTGGGCAAAGAATGGCATGGTAAATTTTTAAATGACCAAGAGACATATAAGTTTGAAAACCACCCCTAAACTTTGTAAGACAATGCCAAACCATTTTTCTCAAAACAACATGTTCTTGGAAATTTTTGTGGGAACAAAGTTAAAGTAAATCCGGGGTATTATGATGAGAAAATTTCGATCTCTGTAAGTGTATTGTTTGTAAATTTCGATCGTGCCCGCCGGTATACTATACTAACTTGGAGGCCTAACTAATTTTTCCTTATGTAGAATGGAGATAAAAGATGTCTAAGGGAGGGAATTCACGAATTTAGCTTTTTTGACCCAATAGTCATTAATGAGAAAATAGCTAGAAAGTACCCAAAAGACACAGAGGACACCATTTACGAAGAGCTAATGGGACAACGACACAAGAGGCATATACTTCTACCCTACAAATTTGAATACGTGCTTTCGTACCGCCTTATTTTAACTCCTTTTCTTAACACACTATTAGAACTAATTAGTAAACCTCGTTGACATATATATTAGCAGCTTTCATTGGGCCCTTTTTATTATAGAGCTAGATCATAGCAAGATCACGATCATGGACTTGAAAAGGGAACCAGTTCAAATGTACAAAGACTTCATCGCCATGCTCAACCGGTACATTGCTCTTCCATTCATTATTTTACTAGTTCTGTTTCTCCACATCAAACAAACTCAATTATATATAACTTGTAATCAAATGTGTAGTGCCTTCGCAACGTTCCGCAAGAAAACCGTTGGAACATTCAAGACGCATTTCGAGTTGAACCTCGCTAAATATGTATGCATATCATATTACGAGTATTTTGTTAGTTAACGTAATTTCCATGCATCTATTTCATGATTTCAACTCTTACACCACAGGTCTTGCATCAGCCATATGGAAACAATTTATGCGGATACTATGTGTGCGAGATGATGCACAACTTCATCGGGGGCACCGCTGAGTACACAAGAAAAAATACAGGTTTTGGGGTGAGTAATATATAATTACTACCTTAATAACGCCTAGCTAGCTGCTTCGGACATTTTCTATAGTTTCAAAGATTGATAAGTTAATTTCCTATTTTATGATAGATTCCCCTAAAATTGGTGAAAAAAAGGTTTGGAAAAAGGTTCGGAACTCTCGCCGGTGCGTGTCAAAGCAATTCAAGAGAAAATCGCTGGCTTTCTTTTTGATGAGTGCATAAATCCGATGGAACGAGTATCTCCACCCTTTTGTTAATAAGATTCCGGAGCTTTTGAAAAATACTAGTCACCCGTCGAGGAGCGATGCACGTAAAGATCCCGATAAAAAGTGTATGTGCACTTGTGTACATTGTATGATAGTTATGTATAGCTAGCTACCTAATACATATTTGTTGTTTAACAAAGGAGCAGATTGAAAATTTCATGACCTGGAGTCCTGGAGTAAAAGAATGGATGATGATGGGTGTCATCTTTTTTTTTTATGCAAAAAGATCAAGACTGTGTGGAGATCTTTGGGCCTGGAAGGTTATAGATCAACTTTTGACAACTGCCCTTCCCCTGCTTATGTTCTTGAGGAAATCTAGAAGGAAGAAGGTGAAGATCAAATTTATATATCTGTTCTGTTGTGGGCTTGGTGGTACTACAGAAATAAAGTTGTACATGATAACAAGTTTTTATCCTCTAATGACATTGTTCACTTGATAGTGTCAAAAGTCCAAGATAGTTTGATGATGCTGTCGAATGAAGGTGTTAGCGGAAATCTGAATCAAAGTAAAAAAAAATGGGTGCCACCGTGAATGTAATACGCTAGCTCATGATCTTACCAAATTGGGAGCAAGTGTAAATGACCAGCAGTACGGCTGGATGAATTCCCAGTAAACTCTGAAGATTGTAATTGTTTGACCGTGCCCAGAGCCGGTCTGATGTAATATATGGTTTGGTTTCCCTAAAAAAACATATTTGTTGTAATTTAATGTTTATTGAATGTTCTTTCGATTTTAGTTATTAACTAGCTATGCATCTGCTAATTGTGTTAAATATGGTTTAGTTAATTGTGACTAAATAAGCATAACAGACATGGGTCAAAATATAAATAAATTACATTGCAAATAAAAAATACACTGTATACACCTCAGTCCTGGTTGGAGCAACCAACCGGGACTAATAGAGTCCTCAGCGGCCGCTCCTGAGCATCGCCACGTGCGCACATCTCAGTACCGGTTGGTAGCTAAAACTGGGACTGATAGAAGCTGCACAGCTACCGCGTCACGTGTATTCGGGGCCGGCCTATTGAGGAGAGATTTAGTCCCGGTTCCTGTAACCTGGACTGATGCCCAGCAGGCATCAGTCTCCAAAGGCTGTCCCGGTTCAAGAATCAGGACTGAAGGACGTCGTTCCGAACCGGGACTAAAGCACGGTGAAAGCTATCGCAATAAACCAGTAGGCCAAACAGTCCGCGCTGTTGCTACTTCCACCGGAAACTTTTATATATAAGTTTTAAATGGACGGCCGGATTGAACTAATGTACGCCGTCGTGCGCAATCAAACGGTCATCGCATGCACACGCGTCAGCAGGAGCGTTCACCATACTAGCGCTTTGTATAGATTGATTGATTGATGATAGATAGATTGATAGATATAGCTAGTGAACCGATGTGTCACGGCGGCGGCGCGACGACGACGGCGGAGACCATGGAGTCGACGCCGCAGATGTTGCGGCCGCGGCAGAGCCTGTAGTAGCCGGCCTCCCCCCAGCCCGGCCCCCACGAGTTCTTGAGGACCCAGTAGGGCCTGTACCCGAGGCGCAGCAGCGAGAAGCCGCGAGCGCCGTAGCCCACCAGCAGCACGCCGTGGTTCAGCAGCGCCGGCGGGCAGACCAGCGGGCACGACACCCCACCCACGTACGTCTGCATGAACGCCGCGTTCAGGCCCACTGCCAAACAATGCCAAGTTAGCGCTCCCACCAGAGCTTGGCTTGGTGATATCAATCTCTCAAACAGTTTGCTAATGAAGCTAAACGAATGTGTGTGGGCGTAATTTTTAAGTCAAATACCTATATTTCAACGTTTATTACC
Source organism: Raddia distichophylla (assembly GCA_005191435.1). Classification (NCBI taxonomy): domain Eukaryota; kingdom Viridiplantae; phylum Streptophyta; class Magnoliopsida; order Poales; family Poaceae; genus Raddia; species Raddia distichophylla. Next base: position 2,282,585 of record SPJY01018096.1, read on the forward strand.
AAGATGCTATTTATTTATTTATCTACTTTATCTATAAACATCTTTTAAAATATTTGGATTATGTACATAATCCGTACTTATAAATCCGTCTTAAAAAATACTTTCACAATATAATATTTTCATTAATTTTAAAGATAGATTTTATTAGTAATTGATGGTCAAAGTTGAATTTCGATGACCGTGTCAATGTTCAACACGACAAGTATTATAAAACTGGAGGGAGTATTTAGCTACTTTACTCGTTCATTAGCAAAAACTAATTTTTATTTTTTATATATACCGGCAAAGGAATTTATATATATATATATACCTGCAAGGGGGCCGCGGCGGACGAGGGCGGCGCGGATCTGGTCCTCGTCAAGGGGCACGGTGGTGAAGCCGGTGACGCGGACGGCGGCCTTGCTCCGGTCGAAGCGGCACGGCCCCGGCGCGCCGGTGTACGGGTACGCGCCCTCCTCCATCAGCCCACCGGCCTTCATCAGGTACGCGTACGCGTTCGTCATCAGCCCGCCGGAGCAGCCGTTGTTGCAGTCCTTCTTCGCCACAGCGTCACACTTGACAAGAGAGAACAAAAAAACAGAAACTTTTATTTATACATATTTTATCTGATTCTGAGATGGGGGGAGCTTGATGAAACCGTGTCCGTGTGCATAGACATGTTAATTAGTTGTTGTTACCGTGTGGTCGCAGTCCACCAGCTGCTGCTCGCTGAGGTTGAGGAGCCTCCCCGTGGCGAGGAAGTTGGCGCCCTCCACCGCGCCGGTGGTGCTGAACGCCCAGCACGACCCGCACACGCCCTGCATTAGTTCACATCGATGGAGTGCAGAATGAAATCGAGGACGACGACCAGCTCATCGTATGTAAATGTACGTACTAATTACCTGCATCTTGACGCCGGTGACGGCGCCCCTGTCGCGCCAGTCGAAGCTGGCGGGCAGCGCGGCGACCTCCTCCTCCGTGGCCGGCGCGGCGGCGGGCATAACGCGCCGCCCGCCGGCGCCGGCGCCGGCGAGGCCGGTGAGCCGGGCCTCGAACTCCTCCTGGGTGAGGTCGGAGAAGGGTGTGACCCCGTGGCGCGCGCCGGGGTCCAGCGGCTGGTGCGCCGCCGCGCGGGCGAGGTTGGCGGCGAACACGCGCAGCCACCGCGCGTACTCCTCCTTGCCCGAGTACTCCCGCCCGTGCCGCCGCACAAACGCCGCGAACTTTGCCGCCGGGAGCAGCCCCGGCCACGCGCCGTCGCCGGAGTCGGTCACCTGCCGGATGAGGCTGCCGCCGGACGACGCGCTGGCGCCGCGGGGCTGCGCAAGGTGGACTAGGAGTAGGAGGAGGACGGCGAGGCGGACAGCCATGGCAGCTTTGGGCGGCAGAGACGGCTCTTGCTCGGCTTGAGGATGCATGGCGTTAATAATAATAAGGGAGGAGAGTGGCGAAGTGGCAGCCATGCAGACTGTGAAAGGGGACACACGGGTGGCCTGGCGTGCGCAGCGCAGCTGGACACGTACGAGCCGCGTTGTTCATTACCTTCTGTGACCTTAAACTTGGCGCCATATGAGCCTACGTGACAACGCATGGCGCGTCAGCTTTCTGGCTTGTTTTTGCTTAAAACCTGACTAAAAACACATTTCCAACGTTTTGAAATAATGGACGTTTTATATTTAGTTTAAACTAATTTTTTTAAAAAAGTTTAAAGTATTTACATTGAGCCCATCATAATTATACAGTATAGGCATTGAAAAAAGTAATGAAATATTGAAGAATCAGGACTCAAACCCAACACCTCTTGCCCTCCTATGACCCACACCTTACTTTTCTAACCAACTCACCCATCCACATGTTTTGATATAACTAGCACATGCATATATTTTAACTTTTTTAGAAACGATTGATAATTCCGCTTGCCAGCTATCGTATACTCGCATGCAAAAAGAATTTTTATTGTTGCCTCCAACCAGTACAGAAAGCCCGAATCGCTACCTTTCCTACGAACCAGTACTAATGCCACTAACAGTACTGGTTCCAATTCAACCTGTACAAATGTGCCAGTATATTAGCCTAGTTTTCTAGTAGTGATATTATACTTCAATTATGTTTATAAATAAATTGTAATAGATTTTATTAATTAAAGTTATATTTTAGAGACAGTGTCAATATTGATACTATTTCAGAACAGAGAAAGTAGTCTTAGACGAAAGACAGGTGGCTATCGTACGAACTCAAATTAACGGTGAAAAGGCAAAGAAAGGCTATCCAAAGCAGTGGCACCTGCGTGCATGGATGTACTTTTGGGGTTACCTTCTGGTATATTATACTACAATTCATAAATAATAAAATATACACTTATCCAACATCATGGACGGTACAATACATATAGGCTCAGATCTTAACAACCAAAAAATATTTGCGCTTAACAAGACCGTCCTAAAAGCATACTACTCCAGAGGCTTGTAAAGCTTTGTAACACGGATTCTCACCTAAGAGCATGTACAATGGTACACATTAGCTGTCTCTAAGCCATCTATAAGGTTTGCCATGTAGAATAGATAATGATGTGGAGGAGAGAGGGTGCGTATAGAGAGTTGAGCCGTCTCCAATGCAAGAGATGATTTTACACGCGAATTAAAAAATCTTATATGTGATTAAGTGTCATAAAAAATGTGCAGTTGTCTCTAAACCATCTCTACCATTGTATGAGTTGTCTCTAAGTCATCTCTATAAATGACATGGCAATGGTTAGAGATGGCTGTTGTCTCAACCATTGTACATGCTCTAATAGATGAAGTTATCAGAGCATGAAACAAATAGCACGTGGTAAATAGAGATATGCAACTATGTATATCCAAATTTTTAGAGGTCCTATCTTGATTTTTTTTTGCCTCACAGTTGTATTTTCCAATATACTCATGTTGCTCTCTCCATACTTTGACCCATATGTTAGAAAACAAAATGAGAACAGGATAATGACAACTTTATTCCAGCAATGGCTGCAGTCATCTTTGAATGAAATAAAACCCTCGATGCATTAATTTGTTAATGAATAATAATCTAAATACTCAGTGAGGGCCCAATTACCCATTAGTATGTGCTACATAATTAAGAGAAAGAAGCTAGAACAACTTTAATCGAAGCAAAATTTTTATGAACCACGGAGGAGATATTGAGATTGTATCATTTGAGACAAACTAGCACCATTTAACCATTACACATGCCTACATAAGAAAAACGATTGCAACTAATTACAGAATTCAGCATTGATAGGAAAGATTTCTTTTGAAAAAGACAGTAAGGCTCCACTTGAATTATCATATTTCTGCATCTATGGAGTAAGAACTCAGGTAGAAGAGAGTCTCCAAAAATAACATATAAATATCTTCATAACTACATGCGCCTGAGAACAAAAGTGTTGCCATGGTCGGCAGGTTTTTGGCAAAACAAAACATGGAAAGATTGCTGAAGACAACACTAATGACAATAAATGGAGCATGGTAAATGAACCATCTAGATAAAGAGATGTACAATATAAAAACACATATTAGGCTACTTTAGATAATCTACAAATAAGATTAAGAAAACCGGTAAACAATAAATAATATGTATGTCCATAATTAATGCAGGTAAAAGAAATAAACTAAATAGCAGCTTGTCAAATTTTCCACTGAACCATAGGGTTGAGCATGCTAATGCACAAGGTGTATTGGTAATATATGATTATATGATACTTTAAACTCGACAATAATTGTGATACTTTCTAACTATACTTAATACTTGCCAATGATTAATACTTGCCAATGATACCCTATATTCGACAACAATCGGTTGATGAAACTTACTATACTTGGTAATGATACTTATTGATCATTGTGCTTAGTATTATTCGATGTTCAGCCATACCTAATGCTCAATGATACATATAATATATGCTGATGATGCTTGACACTCAACAATTTCTAATAATCGATGATACATGATATTCGATGATACCTTGTAATACCTAACATACAACAATGTTGATGTATGGTAATATCTTATACTAATTGATGATACTTAGCCAATACTTGATGATATCTAATACTCAATTATGATTGATATTTGATGATACTTGACCTAACAATACTTATTTGATACTCGATGATACACATACTCAAAAAGCTTTATATTTGATTATTCATGATACTTGATAGTATCCAAGACTCGACAACACTTGGCACTATGACGATACCTATTTTGCTATATCTAGGCCTTGTACATTTCGGCTTAGTGTAGCTTAGCGTAGCGTTTCAGTAAAATTTATCTTTTTTATATAGACTATTTGGTGAGGTTATTTGTAATGATTTTTCTCGGGTTTTTAGTAGTCCTCTTAAAGATTCTAAAAATATTTTTTAATTATTTTTTATAATCGAAAAGGCTTTGAGCCGGACGGCCGGCCCGTCCGGTCTCGCGCGCTCGCTGCGAAAGGCGCCAGGGGCGCGGCATGCTGCATGCGGGTGGGTCCCGCGGCCTTTTTATTCTTTCGGCAACCATAATTTTTGACTGGATGCTCCAATCGACAAACCGTTTGCACCAACGTGTTCCTCGTATTTTTACGAACAAAACAAGATATATGTTGCCATATAATCCTTCAAACTTATCTAGTGAAACTTGGGGTTCGCCTACTGAAACTTGGGATTTGCCTAGTAAAACTTGGGTTTCATACTCGTAAAACTTTGCCGAACTGACAAGTTTCATCAGGTTTCATCCAAGTTTTTTCAAGTTTCATCAAGTTTCATCAGGTCAGTTCAAGTTTCATCAAGTTTCAACAGGTTTCACCCAAGTTTCGTAAGGTTACATCGAACTTTCATTAGGTTTCATCAGCACACGGCCAAGTTTCATCAAAACACGGCAAAGTTTTGCTACTATAGATGTAAGTTTCATAAGTGCCTTCTTCTAGTTTCACATCAAAAAAAATGAAAAAGTGAAAAAAAAATTAAAAAAATTCAAAAAATATTTAAAATGGGTTGCTCTCGATTTTAGAAGAATTATGAAAATTATTCCACGTATTTTGAACACTGTTTGAATTTTCTACAAAAATCAGAAGTTTAATCGGGATTTAAATCAAACGACAACTAGCAGTGCATTGCCTTCTTCCATTTCACGCGGAAGCACATGTATCTGCTCGATCCACGCTGGCGCCGTCGATCCTACGGCTGGGGCAGGTCCGGCGCGCCAGCGTCCGGACGCTGGCGCTCGCCTTTTATAATATTTAAACTTCTTCTTAAATACTCTCAAATTTTACTGAAATGCTACGCTACGCTACGTTAAGCTGAAATGTACAAGGCCCTAATGTACCCGATAATCGATGGTATTAGATACATTATGGTACCTAGCTAATACTTTATACTCCATTATATACCATATTCACAATGGCCAAAGATCAATGATACATGATACACAATGTAACGACACCCAGTGTACAATGATATATGATAATGATGGTTGATTTTCTATGATACCCAACGATCCATGATATTGTATGTGTCGGTGTCTGGGAATCGCGCTCCTGAAGAGCAGCGGGTCCACGGACCGGCAGACGAGTTTGTAGTTGGTGTGAGGCCCAACGACAACCCTTCTCAGCAGCCCGGGTGGCGGCAGAGCCTGCAGGGGCTCAGGCCGCGCGGTCTTCCCGGACTAAGCCTGGTGCGACTTGGTGATCCGGGTACAGATCCTTCGTACAGTGAAAAGGCAGAGGAAAACAATACAAACCGTGAAGACACCAGCGATTTACCCTGGTTCGAGCCCCCACTGCCGGGTAATAGCTCTACTCCAGTCTTGTTGATTATATGGTGAAAAACAGTACAGAGGAGCCGAGACCGGGCTTGGAGGCACCGATCCCATGCTTACAACGGTGGCTACTAAGGACTAAGGCTACTCGCTAAGGAAACTTCAGATGCAGGGCGTTGCTTAGGATTGGGTCAGATGGAATAGGATCTTCCGCGTTGGATTGGCCCCCTGTTGAATGTCCAGGAATCCCTCTTTTATAGGCGCGGTGGGCCGCCCGAAGCTGATACGGCGGGCCCCGCGCTGGTCTTTGCTTTAGTGGCGAGGCTCTTGTCTCGTTCTAGGGTCCTGTCGGGTCTCGAGCCTGCAGGGAGAAGCTGATCGGGTTAGTACTGGACACGTGTTTGTCTTAACATGCCGGTTCAGGGGGAAGAACTTCTTTAGGGAGAAAGCACTTTCCCTTTATCCCCAATATAGCCTTGACTGGACCGAGCCAGCCCCGCGCCACCCGTTGAGGGCGTCGCGTAGCGTAACAACCATCTGCTGCGTGCCAAGGAGGGCAAACGACAAGACGGGCTTCCAGCGTGTCCTTTCCCGGGCTATAGGTCTCTTGGGTGATACAGTGCGTTCCGGTCAAGGTCAGATAAAGTGTGGTGGGACATGGTAGTTGTCGCCACCTGCCTGCGGGCAAGCGGATTACCCGAGGAACCTTCTCCCGGGCTAAGGATAGCCCGGGAGGCATACGGTGCCGTAGGGTTTGACTTGGCCAAGCCCGGGGCAGTTGCTGGCAGGCAAAACACTTTTACCAGTACGGCCGGGAACGGCCTCTTGGATTCTCGTGCTTTGGGCCCATATGGAATCGGCCCAAGGCCCGTCCCAGGATGGGCCGTTTACCAATCATCAACAGTATGTGATATTTAAATTTAAATAATATATGATACTAAATGATATACTATACTTGATGATAATAATACATAATACTTGCCATTGATACTCAACAAAACCTAGTACCCAGAATTCTACTATACTTGATGGTAACCAATACTTAATGATATATGACCATGTTTGATCCTCAATGGCACTCGATATTCGACAATACACGATACTCGATTATACCTTATACTCGATGATACTTGATACTTAATATTACCCTCGACCCTTATTGATATCCATACTTTATGATTTTTAATACTTGGTGATACTAAAAACTCACTTATTCCATATATTCGATGATGATTAATATTCTGTGAGTAATTCTACGATATTTGATCTAATACTCAATACTAAATGACGCTATGATTCTTCAAACTCAACGATATCTAAGTCACGATGATACCCTAAAATTTGATGGCTGATGCTAGATAAAACCTTGCCATACCATAAAAAATAATGAAAGAGCTTATGCAACATTGACATGGGTTGGGCCCAGTGGTGGATGCACTACACAGGCAGTGCCTAGGCTGCTTCTCCACCGAACAGCCCAACAACAAAGCCCAATCCAATATTTTTTTAAGCCAAGAATGAACACTCAGGCCGTCCGGCTTCCTACTTGGCCGCTCCAGTGCTCCCCGCTCCTAGCGACGTGCTCTACTCCGAGCTCCCAGTGATAGCAACACCCCATCCGGCTGTCCTCCTTGCCTCCTCAGACCTCACTGTCTCTTCTCTAGTCACCCCTCCCGACCTCCCCAATCCCCATCGTTGCGGACAAGGCGAGGTTTGCATGTACCGGTGTTGCTTGCTAGGTGTATGCTGCAATAAGCTAGCTAGCTATTACTCCGTCCGGTCATAAAAATAAATCGCCGATGACTTTTGGATACGTCTTTGACCATTCATCTTATTCAAAAACTACGTAGGTTATCATTTATTTTGTTGTGATTTGTTTTATTATTAAAGGTACTTTAAGCATCATTTATATTTAAGCATGTTTGCACTAATTTTTTAAATAAGACGAATGGTCAAAGGCATGTTCAAAAGTCTGCAATAAGCTAGCTAGCAAGTAATTGAGTAAGGTCCTGTAGATCGGTTGTTGTTGATTACCTACTTATGTTGAGCGGTATAATCTACCTAGCCATCTAAATTCATATATTTGGAAAATATGTCCCTTGTAGTACTTTTTATATGATCAGTAGTACTATTCCTATAATGAAGTTTCAGAGGAACTTGCACAGGGTGACATGGCAAAAGCCACTAATTACTTGCTTAATGTTTGTTTGATTGTTTTGAATTTGTAGAAAATGAGGACATTGATGAGCTTCTTGGTTAATATAAATTTGGTATCCCAACCACAAGTTGAAGGTACAAGCAAATTACGGAGCCAACCCACAAGCTCAACCTAGAGTGGACAATGAGATCAATTTGGATGAGACTGTAAGTGATCCTGCACTTTGGAAACAAATACTGTACATGAGTATGCTCCTGAGATTCGTGACCAAATTAGAAAGGCATACATATTGAAGGGGCCAACACAACCTATTGTTATTTTTCCTCGCAAGCAATTTGGTGATTCCAGTGGAGCTTTTCAACAGATGTGGTATAAAAAATATGATTGGCTATAGTATAGTATGTCCAAGGATGCGGCATATTGCTTCTATTATTTCCTCTTTAAGGAACCGGCAAGGACAGAAATTCATGGATTCGATGTATTCAACACAATATGATTTAATAATTGGAAGATGGCATATAAATCATTGCCTGAACATGTTGGTGGCATAAATAGTGGTCACAACAAATGTGTTAAAAATTGTGATGATTTCAAAAATCAAAGACAGTGTATCAAGTAAGTTCTCAAGTGCAACTCGAGAAGCCGAAGAATTATGTCAAATGCATTTGAATTCGTCTCTAGAGTGCTTGAGATTTCTTATAGGACAAGGAATGGCTTTTTGTGGACATGATGAATATTCATCCTCTCTAAACAAGGGTAATTTCATAGAGATAATAGATTGGCACAAGGACAACTAATGAGACATGCTTTCAACCGTGGTGGTAGGAATTGCAAAATGATTGCTCCACAATTCAAAAAGATCTTGCAGGAGAAGAGATCACCGATGTGATCATGGGAGATCTTGGTGATAGGCATTTTTCCATACTAATTGATGAGTCTAGTGATATATCCATTAAAGAGCAAATGGCGGTCATGTTGAGGTTAATACTTACTACTTAGTATCTTTGTTTTTCCATTATTGTTCTACCTATTTAACATTGTTTCCCATCTTATTGTAGGTATGTCAACAATCAAGGAAAGGTTGTGGAATGATTTCTTGCTCTACAACATGTCATTGATACTACATCCGAGTCACTAAAGGCACCTTTGTTTGGTCTTCTTGACAAGTACAACTTATCCATTTAAAGGATATGAGGGCAAGGATATGATGAAGCTTCAAATATGCAAGGTGAATTTAATGGCTTATAAAAAAAATCTTAGAGGAAAATTCATACGCTACATATGTCCATTGCTTTGTCCATCAATTTCAATTAGTGGTTGTCTCGGTTGCTAGTTGTTGCTCTTCTATTTGAGAATTATTTGATTATATCTCTTTAAATGTGACCATTACAAGTACATATTGCAAGAGAAGGGAAGCATTGGTAGGACACCATCATGAAAAACTTTTATTGCTACTTTATAGTGGTGACTGGTGAGATAAATACGAGAAGGGGACAACATCAAGAAATCAATCTTGCTAGGCTTGGTGATACTAGATGGGGTTCGCATAAAAAAACTTTGCTACGTATAGAGCAAATGTGGGACTCTGTCATAGAAGTGCTTGGGATTGTTGAAATGGATGGACGCACATCATCTGCAGCTAGGGGTTTGATTGAAAAGGTTGAGGATTTTAAATTTGCCTTCGTTTTAAAGCTTATGGCCGCCTTATTTTCTATCACAACTGATCTTTCACAAGTCTTGCAGCGGAAGGATATAAATATTATCCATGAGATTGATTTAGTTGATGACGTGAAAGTTCAATTTATCGCCATGAGAGATCATGGTTAGGAAAACTTCTTTGATGTGGTCAAACAATTTTGTGAAGTAAAATGTATTCCGATACCAAATATGAATGATGAGATAACTTGCAGATGTCGCTCGAGGCGTGAAAGGTGGATGGTCACAAACCTTCATCACTACCGTGTTGAGCTTTATTATGTTACAATTGACCAAATTGCTGATATGAAACATCGGTTTAGTGAAGCAACTATGGAGATCTTAACATGCTTTGCATGTCTTGATCCAAATAATAATTTCTCCAAGTTTGACACCAATAAGATCTTTCGGCTTGCTGAAATATATGATGCGGATTTCTCCAATGATGATCGTGCATTAATGAGGAGCCAACTTGAGACATACTCTATAAGTTAGAATGCATGCCGCTTTTGCCTCTTGTAAAGATGTAGCAAGTTTGGCTACAAAGATGGTTGAAACGAGAAAGCATTTGGTTTTTCCAATGGTCTGCAAATTAATTGAGTTGGCTATGTTATTGCTCGTCTCAACGGCATCTGTTGAAAGAGGTTTCACGGCAATGAAAATATTAAGTCCAAATTGCGCATATAAGATTGGAGATGAATGGTTCAATCCAGGGGCGAAGGACCGGTTATGGCAAGGTATAGCCCACGCCATACCTTGGCCTAGCTAGCCCAGAGTACCCCCCTTAGCCCCTGGTAATTTTCCTGTACGGCCCACTTTGCCTCCAGGTCCAACGCGCCTGGCATCCCAGCAGGAAGCACCACAATAGCGACCCGCGAGAGAGCGAGGGGCCGAGGGCAGAGGTGGCGCTACCGCGCTAGGGTTAGGGCGGCCCCCGGTCGGCGCCGGCCCCCGCCTCCGTCTGCCAGTCCGCCGGCCGCCGCCTCGGCTTTGCGGCTTCGCCGTCACCCGGCCGGCCGCCGCCTCGCCTTGCGCAGTCATTTCATTACATCAATATAAATATACCATTATACCTCAAGATATTTGATGTGCTTAAATTTCTATATTGCATGATTTTCTCCTGTCTTTTGTGTTTTTCCTTTTGGAATACAAGTTGGTATATTTTAACTTATTCTATTGTTCTAGTAAGTTTTTCTTATTATGTTTCTCAGTTTTGTTATAAATGTTGCTATTTATAATATACGATGCATTTAGAAAAGAAATTGTATCGCAACCGTTAAACTTGCGCATGTCGTTTTTATACGAAATTATTCATGGTTATTAGCGCTCGACAATCTCACCTAGGTTGCTCAAAATTCCTGATCCGCCACTGGTGAGACACGTGTAAGCTATCTAGGACATTCGCACGTTAAACGCATGCCTGCATAAAAGCAAATGAGTTTTTGGTGTTGCCTCATCCATCGCGAAAAAATGTCTATTAGCATTCTATTTTCTTGTACTCTAAATTTGCACTTACTTTGATAGTTTGATATACATAATTTTTATATGTATTGTTCACTTAACTTGTTTTACTATATATTCAATTGTATATGGTGCATCGTACATCGTAATTTGCTTGCTATATCCTTGCGGAAAAGTCCACCTCAACTATTGTAAAAGTTTGGTTTGGCCCCAGGTTGGATGTCTGGTTTTAGAGTTGAGGGTCTATTGAGGTTGGTTGGATGCCTAGTTTTAGAGTTGAGGGGGATAAAATCGAGCTTTTGCAATAGTTGAGGGGTAAAGTGGACTTATTCCTGTCCTTGCATAGCTTAAGTGTTCTAGCTTCATTTGGGCGTCTCGGCCCAACTAACATGGTCTTTACTCCTAGCTTCAGTATAGGCCTATCTTCTCCGCCCCTGTCTCCGGCCTTGTACGTCATCCAATTCATCCATGTTCGTCCCAGTGACACCAGGCGCGCGAATTGGTTACCTACATGTCATTTTGCCCCTTTAATAGCCATTTTGGTTCTTTTCTAATCGTTTTATCGAAATCATTCAGTGAGATGACTAATTTGCCCTTGGTTATTTGGTTGAACCCAACCGTGTAGTGCCTAGGAAGACTGAACACGCAGCCAGATACCGAACCCGTGGCTTGGGTTCGTGGGCGACGGCGGCGGCGGCGGCGCCTGCGTCGTGGGCGACGGCGGCTGCTGCGGCTGCTGCGTCGGGGGAGGCGGCGGCGTCGTGGGCGACGGCGGATTGCGGGGCGACGGCGGCTGCGGCGGCTGCTGCGTCGGGGGAGGCGGCTGCGGCTGCTGCTGCGTCGGCGGCGGCGCCGGCGACGGCGGCTTGCGGGGCGGCGGCGTGCGGGCCGGCCCCGACGGCGGCTGAAGCCATGGAGTGCGCGGCGAAGGGGCTAGTGGCGGAGCCGTGCGCCGGCGGCGCCCACCGGCGGTGCGGAAGCTGCGGAGCCGTGGCCTACTGCTCCCGCGCTCACCAGGTAGCGCCTCCCCGTTTCTTCCCCGTTCCGTTCAGCTTGTTCAGTTTGTGGGATTCGAGGGAGGTTCTGCTAGTCCTTGTGGGTTGTTCCAGTCTTCCAGGAATAAACGCCCTCTGGTTCCTGGACTCCCGGGAGCCTTTTTAGTTTTTACACTCGAGACTTGTCGTTTCAGAATGAAGCTGTGGGCAAGGTAGTAGGAGCTGGATGGAATGTGTGTAGCATAGCATTCGTGTCAAAAAGATAAAAAAAAATGTTTGTGGCGTATGTTACTGGATTCTGTAATGTTTCGACTAAAGAATTACTACGTACGTAGTACCCTTAATTTTTGGTTGCTTCTGGATAGAGCATAATTGGGTTTCACACCGATTACCGTTCTGAATTCTGATTACCTTTGTTCCAAATAAGCTACAGATAATAATTAGGAGAATACCTTGAGATTGTAGGTAAGTTTTGAGTTAAGAATACCTTGAGATTGTAGGTAAGTTTTGAGTTAACTTTTCGTCTTGCAAGGTATATTTTCCTAGTTTATGGAAGTTTCATTATGGAAGGGGTGTTTTGATGGATTGCATGTCAAGGAGGATTGATGGGCTATGCATACACACTTTAGGTGCAGCTGGGGGCTATTTGATAACCCACAAAAATTATTTTCATGATTGAGCAGAGGTTCTAACATTGTACTAGGAAATGGTTTCTTGCTTGTTGTACTCCTAAGTCCTACGTTTGCACATGTTTATCATGCTTATATACAGCTGCTTGTTATTGTAATCCTTTCAGATTATACATTGGAAAGTTCATAAAGAAGAATGTACAAGGCTTGCAAAACAGATAAGCCAAATTGACAAGCTAAGCCAATTTCCATTCACATTCTCCGTGAAACCTGTTGCTCCGGTACTTCTCTCTTAGTGTGATGTCCATTATCTATGAATTATGCATACCGTGATCTTTGCTTGAATTCAATATTCTTTGGTCCAAATGTTGCTTCTACCTTAACTTCCTGGAATGATTTGGTACCACCTATTGTGTATTTTACTGTCTTCATTCATGGAACGCTAATTCGCTAGTCCTTTTCTATTTTATTTATTATAATCATTATTTCTTTATTTTTTATATTTTTTTACTTTTTGTGTGTGGGGGGGGGGGTTCTTTGATACATCGCAGTAGGTTTCTTACCTACTGTTTTTCTGTTAAAACAAATGTTTGCTTTCCTGCACTTTCTTATGTTTTACAACACAGTAGGTTTCTTACCTACTGTTTCTCTGCTAAAACAAATGTCTGCTTGCCTGCACTTTCTTATTTTTTTGATCCAGTTGTTAATATAGTTTAGAGAATTTTTTTCTAGTCTTAAGTGCTTAGTTTATATGTCCTGTTCTCACACACGTTTTATCACTTTAGAATCATAGATTCCCAAGTACAAGGTGTTCTGTTTTGGAATTATTCAAACTTCATCGGGAAGGACTCTGGAAATCAGAATGCATTTGTGGCCCAGATGGTACTTCTATCAAGGACATAAGGTTTGTATTTCTCTGAAATCCCTAGTTTGTCAACCGACATGTGACCTATACTCGTAACATAGTGGCCTAATATTGTTCTTTCATGCCCTTTACACATGGTCACCGTCTATGCTTTTATCTATTATATTATATCAACGCATGATCTACCATGGTTTGGGACATTATTTGTTTCATCATGGCTACCTTTGTGTGAAAGCCAGAGTTAGAGGGCACTATGTGGTCTATATACATATTTTCGAATATTTCAAATGCAATGATGCAATGATTTGACTTCACTAATGATGTAGAGATTTTTTCCCCTAATTTGTTTACCTTTTTTTTAGTGGCCATAAGCTCAACTTCATACTCCTAGCTTAGCTTCTTGACTTAAGCAGTTTTAGTATAGTGATACGTGCTTGATTTCTTTTTCGAGCAACCTCGAAGAGGGGCTGGAGCTCTGCCATTCCATTAAGGAGTGAAAAAGAATATAGGGTAGGGGTAGAGAGAAAGAGGGGAGAGCGTGACCCGATCGAGCAGGGGTCGCCACAACACGACACCGCTACGAAGCCCCGTAACTCTCAACCGCCAACACCAGGTAGGAGAACATGCCAAATGCCTGCCAACATGAAGCACTACCATGTGGGATGCTTGCCCGAAGAACCGTTGTCATTGTTGCCAACTGCAAGGCGGAGCAATGGAAAGCCAGCCTAGTCGGTGGTCGCCACCACCACACAGGATGCTCGTCTGAGAAATGGTCGCCACCACCACGCAAGATGCTTGGCCGTGGTGCAACCTGCCGTCAATGCCAATCACTCCACAGAGCGCCCAAGGAACAACAAACTTCAGAGTTCAGACGACACCGTTGCACGTTAAGAAGCTTCAACCACTATGTCGAGGGACGTCACCGCAAGGGGTAAGGGGACGACACCACCTCGGCTGACGCTCCAACTAGCAAGGGGCTAGCCAAAAAAGATGTGGTAGGGCCTTCAGAGCAACGCCTTCAGCAAGGGAGCGACGACAAAGTAATCGCCATCACCAAATTGGCTCGATTTGGGTTTTCGTCCGACGGGGACCAGGTGATAGGGTCGCTACGACGATGACTCTAAGGTGGTAAATGACGCCAAGGGTGCCACCATCGTCGGCTAACAGGTAAGCCTTTCGCCTGGTGAACCCATGCCACCATACTGCACGACATGGAGGGAGAGGGCGAGACGTTACCGAGGGCGGAGGCCAAGCAGGGACGCCCATGATAGAGGAAGGGACGTGGGGAGGCCTTTGCGAACAACCACCAAGGGGAGAATGACAAAACCGCAATAGACTACTAGGGAGAAGAAAAGCGATGTTGTCGCAGGGGAAGGGGGAAACGATGCCTCTTCCACCAGCAATCCCACGTGGCGTTGTCACCACAGAGGAAAGGGACAACAGCGCCGCTGCAGACTTTTAAGGATGAATGTCGAAAACCGTAGCGGGCCAACGGGAAGAATGGTACTACCGTCGTGAGGGGAGGGGACTTGCGAGGGATCATGAAAGATGAACAACAAAAGGCGCAGAGGGCTCGCGAGGCCTAGCTGCCGCCGGCAGCGCCTTGCTACCCGAAGCCCAGTCTTGAACTGGCCGCCGCTAACACTCGTAAACTACCGAGAAGAGCCGAGCTAACCAACCCAACAATCACCAAACCAAAATATTCTAGCCGCCGCCACCACCAGAGCACCAATACACGACATAAACCACCAAAGTGGCTTGCGTCGCCAAATACTTGCTGGTTTCGAGATGCAACCTTCCGAGAGGGGAGGAGGATCGTGCGGGAAGGGTTGGCCACCCTGCCCCTTGGACTGAGCACCGCACAGGATGCAGGGCGACCTTCTTGGCAGCCACCACCACCACGCCAGGCTTAGGTGCCCGTGCCACTGTTGTCAGGCGACCATCGTGTGCGGAGCAATCGCGCCGTGAAAGAGAGCGGATGTCGCCGACGCCGCGCTGCCGCGATAGAGGGAGGACAATGCTGTCGAGGGGATGTCGCCACTGCGGCGGGCTCGAATTGATGCCTCCGTTGGTGAGGTTGCTACCACCGGGCCTGGCCGAGACCCTGCTGATCTCCAAAGGCGGTGATCGGATACGGGCAACTTAGTGCCGGATATGGATGCCCCGCCACTGGATTCGGCTGGTCTCTACGGAGCGTAACGCCGCAGGAGGGTGTCGGGACCCGGTCTAATCGAACGAACCCTAATTGTGCATACAGTACTAGTCCCAGAAGATCATGACTAGCACACACAATTCAACAATAATGGTACATTGCCTTCGAGTTACATTATTACAACATAGGGGACTAGATGTCCCAAATGAAGTTTAAACTTAATACATCAAGCACGACACGCAGGTTGAGGTACAGAGTCAAACACACGGTAACACAGGAGCCCAACATGGCATGATTTATTCTAGCGACTAGACTACCCCATAGGCAAAGCGGTAGGCAGGACGCAACCCTACTCGTCCTCAAAGTTCTAATCCGGGTCCTTGAATGGAGAGTCGTAGGGGGCCTCCTCGATTGTTGAAATTTTAAAAGAGGAAGGGGAAAAATAGGGGTGAGTACAAAAGTACTCCGCAAGTCGAGGATATATGCAGATGGGGTTTAGTACCAATGGAAGGCTTGGGTAGTTTTACGGAAATGCATTTTTTTTTCCTAAGTTTATAAAGGTACTTCTCACAAAACTTTAAACTCAAATATTTATCTTTTTGGGGCTTATTCTCAAAATGTTCTTGCCATTCGACCTCCTGCCGTAGCGAGCTATCACCACAGTTCTCGGAGCGGTGGTTTAGGCCCAATCCGCGCGGGTAGTCCATGGTAGGCTGAACCCAATGCAGGATGCACGCCGATAGTACCTATCTTAAGATCAAAGCTCTTTCTCAGCATACTCAACTCAAAACCTTTTTGGAAATTCCCGGTTTTTGGAAAAAAAGGAGCTACCATATGAGCAGTCGCTTCACATGCTCATGACCGCGAGCACGGCTATTATGATAGTTTTAACTCTGCAGAGTGGGTACGCTTTATCCTCGAGAGGCTACGCACCCAGAAGTGTTTCGCCACAAAGCCATTAGATTCAAACACCAACGGCGACCGCCGGGAATCTCCGCTAGGGTTTCTCGGCTAACTAGGCCCGTCCTATAACGGGACTTGAGGTCGTACTGGGATGGCTTAGTTCCTAGGTTCATAGGACGAGTAGTCCTTAAACTAGGGGAGGGACGGTAATTTAGCCCCGATCTCTCAAATTGGTGCCTTCTCGCACCAAACCGGCAAAAATCCCTTCCTAGTCGGAAAGTTTTTAGGGGAGAGATAAAATCCTTTTCCACCCAAGGCATCGCCCTCGATGCTTCAGTCTTCTTTCGCAAAGAATTTTCTTAAACCTTTCTCAATCCTTCTCTCCACACAATTTATTTTCACAAACAAGAATTATAGCGTCATTTTGATAATATCATTTTAGGCATTGTTCCTACCATCAATGGAATGGATATATACACACAAGCTTTATAGTAAGTCCTGATGGTTTAAGCCTATCACTAGTATTACCATGGTTATTTAGGTTGCATAGCTTGTAGCTACAAAATACGATATTTTTAATTTTAATTTAGCAAGGAGGTTTTCAATCTCAAATAAATCATTCTAAAACAAAGCGTAAGTCTCACAGTATGATCAAGAAGACTTGCCTTGGTTGGAAGACGGGTAGGAGCAACCGGCGATGTCGGACGGGTCTTCCTAACTATACGGACAGCACATACAAGATAGTACATTCATCCATAGGACAGGGAAACATTTTTATGCGATTTTGTTTAAAATGAATGCATGAAAGAAATATGCATGGAAATGTGATGCGTGCACATGACATGATAGACTCTAAGCCTTTAACGATTCAAGGTGCCACACCTACATGTAAGCACAATCACTTCATATTTTTATTAAATTAAGTATATGCGTTGAAAAATATTTTTCACCATTTTTCTAAAGTTTTGAAAATCATTCGTTATTTATTGTAAAAGGATTAGCTCAGTTTTGATTGTTACGAGTCTTAATAGAAATTGAGAATTATTGAATTTTGGGTTACATTTATGTGTGCGCTTTCAACTCTGGCAAACGTATTCTGTTCGAATATGTTTCCACTTAACCATGGACCACATATCCTCACGCTAGCACTAGTCTCAAAGCAAGGTCTTCTTCTACCTCTAGCCTTGCATGCATGTAGCTCACGTAGCTTGCCAAGCCAACTCCATGGGAGCTCGGCTTGCCGGCTGCGGTGACCTCTATTTCACGAACCGATTTCAAAAATGGATTCCTCTACCGATTTCAAAAATGGATTCCTCTCAACTCAGCGCTTCCAAAAGAACCTATAGTTGCGGATTCGATGATCGACGGTTCTGCCATCGCCGATGTGTATTTTATACACAAGCTACAACGCTGCCTTCTTAGATTGCTAGTGCAGCTGTCATGGGAGGTCTAGCAAAGCATGGCACCTGCAGGGAAGACTACGGCTACACCGGGATCAGCTTCCCCACGGCCATGCGCACCTAGAGGTGCAGACAGTGCGGAGGCTTACTGAGGCGGCGGCGTGACGGCGAGACAGCGGCCAACCGGGCGCTACGGCGGCAGCTTTCTCCTCGACTTGTGGCGCTCTGGGCTCGTTCGGCGCTGCGGCAGGGAGGGAGAGAGGAAGCGGGTGAGGGAATGACGACGAAGTGGACGAAGGCCACGGGATTGAACAGAGCTCACCAGGGCGAAGTGTAGGGCACGACGTGGCGCAAGGCGAAAAGGAATGGGGCGCACAGCGCTTAATTTATAGGCCAAGACGGCTCGATCTTAATCTCGCCGGGGCAGCGATGGACGGGTGCTATTGTTCTACCGCGGCGGCGACGCGAAGGCGTGGCCAGAGCACAGTGGCGGAGACACGACGGCGAGACGCGGTCCTGGCGTGGTCAAATGCACAGAGTGCACGTGCGTGGCGCAGGCGAGCGTTGGGCAGAGTAACTTGCAGGCGACACGGCAGCAGCGGAGTTATGGCGGTAGAGACGAGCGCGCGCGGTGTAGATGTAGCACGGAGTGATGGCAGCCAGTGGCAGGGCTGGGCTCAAGCGGAGGCGACAAGCGTGGCGGTCCTGCTGGGTGCGGGGAAACGATGACGAGAGGGAGCGGCTCAAAGGGCGGAGAGAATCAGGAAGGAGGAAAATGAAGCTGACGGACGCGGCTCTACACGGTGAGTATAGAGGTGATTGTAAGTCCAACAGTGAGAGAAGAAGTTTGTAGATTCTCTTTTTGCTTGCTCTTGTAAAATTTGATTAAAACTTCTTTTTGAATCGTAAATTATACAAATTAATTTACACAGTTGGTCAACAATATTTAAAAGATGCTGAGTTAACATTCACTAGGTTTAAATGCACGATTCTTTTTATTCACCTAGTTGAATTTCATTCATGATGCGCTATGACTTGATGAAGATGGTTCTTAAATTATTTTAGGGTTAATAGGATATATCACTACTCAAACCCGAAATTCGATAATTGCCATCGTTCATTTGCTTATTGGATATATACCATTACGAAAACACATTTATTCGATATTTGCCATTGTGTGCGACATGTGTCCCATTTTTTGTACTTTTAATTAGATACATGCCACCACACAAACTTCTCTTTTCAAGATTTGCCACTGTCCATTACAAAAAAAGGGACACGTCGCACACAGTGGCAAATATCGAATAAACGTGTTTTCATAATGTCATATATCCAATAAGTAAATGAACGATGGAAATTCTCGAATTTCGGGTTTGAGCAGTTGGCATATATCCTATTAACCCATTATTTTAATACCATGCTTTTAGAAAAATGAACGTGCCAAATTTGTGTTTAAAATTTGGGATGTTACATAGGGAGTGGGAGAGAAGAGAGGGAGTGGGAGGGGAAATGCCTCGTCGCCACTGTGCTCGGCAGCGGCAGCGGCGAGCTGAGTGGTTGTCAAAGGCACTGTTGGGTAGTCCCACATTGGAAGTGGGGAGGGCCTCAGCATGGTTTATAAAGGTGGGGGTGCACCCCCTCATTGAGCTAGCTTTTTGGGGGGAGATGTGGCCCAAGAGACCTAAAACCCGCTGCTGTACGTTGGGCCTGCATATGCGGCAGGCCAACGGCCTGGGGGTGGCCAACATTTGGTATCAGAGCCTTGTATGCCCAAGATCCTGCGCTACTACTTCGACTCCATGGCGTTGGTTCCGCACGGTGCTGGGACGAGCAGCGGCGTCTCATTCCACTATCCGCCGCTCACCCCGACGACCTACACCACATGGGCCATCAAGGTGGAGGCCCTGCTGGATGCGCAAGGTCTCTGGGAAGCTGTTGCTCCGGCGGAAGGTGCAGCGGTGGATGCGGGAAAGAGCAATACGGCGAGGGAGCACCTCTTGCAAACCCTTCCTGAGGATATTTTGCTGCAGGTGGCGGCAAAAAAGACTGCGAAGGAGGTTTGGGATAGCCTCAAGACAAGATTTGTCGGTGCGGATCGTGTCAAGACGGCGCGCCTGGCGACCTTGAAGGGGGAGTTTGACGCTCTCCGCATGAAGGATGGCGAGGCGCTGGATGACTACGCCACCAAGCTCAGTAGCATGATGGTGAGGTACGCCAATCTCGGGGGTACCTTGGAGAATTCGACACTGGTGAAGAAGCTCCTCGACACCGCGCCGGATCGCCTCTACCCGCCGTCGCCGGCATCGAGCAATTTTGCGACATCGACACGATGCCGTACGAGGAGGCTTTGGGGCGTTTGAAGACATTTGAGGAGCGGTTGCGCCGCCGTGAGTCTGGCTCCAATGGTGAGGGCCACCTGCTTCTCACGGAGGAGGAATGGGTCGAACGCATGAAGAAGCGCAACGGCTCCGAGAAGAAGAGTTCTTTTGACAAGTCGAAGGTGCGTTGCTATAATTTTCAAGAGTATGGGCACTTTGCTAAAGAGTGTCGCAAGCCGAAGAAGGAGGAGGCACTTCTCGCTGATGCGGACGAGGAGCCGGCGCTGCTTTAAAGATCGACAAGACGGTGGTCAAATAAAGTACAACAAGATTAAGGGGGTGATTGTTAGGAATTAATCTTGTTGTATAAGTTTTTCTGTTCATGCATGTATTGGTTTTAATTAGCATAGTAGATTAATAGCATGATTAGTTGTGCATCCATGTGCTGCTAGTAGTGCACGGTGGACTAGTTAGTGCATGTACGTGTTTGCATGGAGTCATTGGCCAGAACGTGTTGCGTGATGGAATAACTAGCAGCACACAGTCTAGCCGGGTCCTCAGGAGTGCAGGTGGGAGCGTGGCCGCGAGCCGTTGGTAGGCTGAGTCCTCATGTGGCTGCACGACGCGGAGGACGTGAATGCGTGGCCGGAAGAGGCGGTGTGTTTGCTAGCCATGCATGCAGATCGTGCCTGTTGGGTATATGCGAGTAGTGCGTGTCGTGGTTGCGTGCGTGCGTGCGTGCGTGTGTTAGCCTATAAAGGCACTGTAATCAGAATTAAGTATTGAGAAGAAAAGGAGAGAAAAGACACGAAGTGTGTTGTGCCGCAAGTTCTTGTGTTCTTCCTGCGTTGGTTCTAGTTTTCATCCATGTGTATACACTGCTAGCCGAGATTTTGATTATTTGAGCATTTGTGAGCTTAGTTCTAGCATTTGGTATCAGAGCCTAGGTAGCTCGTCTGATTCCAGACATTCTCGGCCCAATGTGTGAGGGGGAGATTGTTGGAATAGTCCCATATTGGAAGTGGGGAGGGCCTCAGTATGGTTTATAAGGGTGGGGTGCACCCTCTCATTGAGCTAGCTTTTTGGGGGAGATGTCGCCCATATGGCGCGTCCGTCGAGCACCCCCAGGCCGTTGGCCTGCCGCATATGCAGGCCCAACGTACAGCAGCGGGCTTTAGGTCTCTTGGGCCATATCTCCCCCCAAAAAGCTAGCTCAATGAGGGGGTGCACCCCACCTTTATAAACCATGCTGAGGCCCTCCCCACTTTCAATGTGGGACTATTCCAACAATCTCCCCCTCACACATTGGGCCGAGAATGTCTGGAATCAGACGGGCCACCTAGGCTCTGATACCAAATGTTAGAACTGAGCTCACAAATGCTCAAATAATCAAACTCTCGGCTAGCAGTGTATACACACACGGATGAAAACTAGAGCCAACGCAGGAAGAAGAACACAGGAACTTGCGGCACAACACACTTCGTGCCTTTTCTCTCCTTTTCTTCTCAATACTTAACTCTGATTACAGTGCCTTTATAGGCTAACACACGCATGTACGCAACCACGACACGCACTACTCGCATATACCCAACAGCCACGATCTGCATGCATGGCTAGCAAACACACCGCCTCTTCCGGTCACGCATTCACGTCCTTCGCGTCGTGCAGCCACATGAGGACTCGGCCTACCAACGGCTCGCGCCCACCTGCACTCCTGAGGACCCGGCTAGACTGTGTGCTGCTAGTTATTCCATCACGCAACACGTTCTGGCCGATGACTCCATGCAAACATGTACATGCACTAACGAGTCTACCGTGAACTACTAGCAGCACATGGATGCACAACTAATCATGCTATTAATCTACTAAGCTAATTAAAACCAATACATGCATGAACAGAAAAACTTATACAACAAGATTAATTCCTAACAGCGCCGTGCACCGGGAGGGGCAACTCGGGAGTATAGGACTGGTTGCCTCATCTTACAAGTTACGTGCCTAATTTCAAGCATTCAATGAGGGGAGATATGACCCTTTATGCAGCAAAACAAACTGTTGTCGAAGCCTAGCGGCTAGCGCCTTGGCTGTTGATCGGAGTTACCACCTACGAGATTAGACCTTAAATTATTTCATTGCTTGGATAATCCATATGGATACATGATGTCCCTTTTATGGAGATGACTAACTTGGATTCTAAGTAATCTAAACCAATTTTATCACTTCAGGAAGATATTCTTATCAAATATCTTGGAAACCTATCTAATCTAATCCCTAACTAAATGGAATCTCCAAATACATGTGCGACAATACACTGTTACGTACAATACCCAAAAGAACTGTTCATGGGCCATCTGGGCTTTGCTGGGTCTACTGTGCATAGCATTACTACCCTGTGCAAATCATCCTCAAGGTTGAAGTCCGGGAGATCTTGATGTTGTAGGCCAATGCGATGATGCCTAACAATTCGACATGACACATACTTCTTTTTTATCTCAACTCTTTTTAGTAGTCAGTTCTATCAGTTATGTACTTGTCATGATATGGCTTCAGCCTCAGTAATCTTGATTCTTAGCTACGTGCTGGTATTCTCTTCTCTGGATGTAAATTTCATAATGCATTGTTAGGTATTACAGACTATTTGCTTCAGTCTTTAATTGTTTTTTTTTCCTCTAAGTCCAAGTAATTTGACTCGCAATTCTGCATAATTACAGCATAGCTGCTGAATGGAATATGGAAAGCTCCTTCTGCCCATGTACAGGTGCATTTCTGGCTGTGTTGATTTTGTTGGCAGAATGTTTGTTTCACTGTAAATCTGTAATTTGAACATGTCCCTCTTTCATAAACAACAGAGCCTGATAATCCTATGGTCACAACTCTAACAAGCTGGGAAGACTATTATCTGTGGAGATCTCTTCCGGTACATTCACCTGTTGCAGTTTTACTTCACTGGGTATGTACGGTGCAGCATGTTATACAACCAATATTTTACATGTCATTTTAACCTTCACTGGGTCTCTTTTATTGTCAAAAATCATTGCTTTGGCTTAATGTATGGACACAGGGCTAGGTCTGCCCCTGAGCCGGACCAGCCAAGGACCAAATCTGCCCCTGAATTAGACCAGCTACAGCCTAGTTCCAACCCAAGAAAGGACCCAGCCGGCGCCAATTAGGAAAGGGGATAAATTAGCAAGATTTGTTAGGCTTTCCTTATTAATTGTGAAGCCTTTTGCCTGGCTATAAATGGGCATTATGAGGATGAATAAACCAAGCAATCTATTAGGGTTAAACACCTACTGGCTTCCTGAGTGATTGGAGTGCTTCATTTCCATCCATCCGTGCGAGCCAGCAACAATTCTCCATAAAATCACCCTCACGGTGAATGGGCGGAGCTAGGATTTGAACATAAAGGGGGCCAGGCTAAATATACCACGAAAAAATATTATAGTTGGTACATACATATTCATGTATGTTGCTTATATATTGGCTAAGAATTTTCTTCTCAGTAAGGTGAACTTAGCATTTCTAGGATTTATTGTAGCAAAACTTCATTCACTTCCTCATATAACAGTGATTAGCACAAGTAGGATTAGGGGTAATGGCAAATTACAGCTTTGTTAGGGGGGGCCAGGGCCCTGTCAGCCCCCCCTTGTCTTCGCCACTGCTCGGTGATATTTATCTAATATTCTTTGTTTGAGCTCTATGCTGAAAATGTGCTGGAACTGGAAATGATGATGGCAAAAGAGTGTGCCTGTGGAAATAGGACATACCAAAATATCTTATGAATGAAAAATTAAGTTCTGATATTGGTGTTCTTTACAGTTTACAACTTATCTGCCTGTCTACTTATTTTTATATGTATTTCATATTGTAGGTTGTAACCATTTTCCTTTTTATATTCTTGCATCAAAACTAAATACATCACAACAACAAGTAATCTTGTTGGAAAATAATTCTTATTGTGAAAGGAGAAAATGCAAACAAGATTCACGTTGTTCGGTGTATAATGCAAAAACCCGTTTGCGACAAGGAGTCAAGGAGCTTGTGTTGATTTGGATGATGGTTTGACATCATCCTGTTTGTGATTTTCTATATTCACCTCTTTTGTTGTGTCATTTCAAGACTTTGGCACAAACCAGTTTGCTGAAGCATTCTTTCCATTCTTGGTCATGTATTTATATTTGAAAGATCCTCCAATCCTTTTGCATTAATAAAGTTTGCCCAGATTTATCTTGATCATGTATTCTTTTGTGTGTGCTCTGTGGACACTTCATAGCTCAGTTGGTCATGGGTGTGTATTGTGGAATTGTTAATTACTTTGAAAACTAGCATCACATTTTTTGTTTTGCTATATATGTTTATTCTTTTGTATTTGGCTACTGTCTTAACCACACTTGCTTCAATTTTGCAGCCACTTACTTTATATCATTGCCTGCAACTAGCTTGTATCCAGACCTCAAGATTTGATGGCAAAGACACTCTGCGCATTCACTATTTAGGTAGAATCTGTAGGCATAACTTGTTTTGAGTACTTGCATGCATCTACAGGAACCCAGATGTAGTCAGTTGGTTGATGCTGCTAGCATTTCTCTCTTGAACTGAATTGGTTAATTAGAATGTTTATGATGTTGAGATGTTCTCTTTACATCGCTATTTATGGCCCTTATGGATGATTGGTTTTCTGCCAAGGGTTTGAAATGTTGTTACTCTTGAACACATTTTATGAAGAAAAGCCAAACTTCTTCTGTGTACTGAACCTCTGGAAAAGCAACCTTCCTGACTTGCTTTCTGGCATTTTGTTCAATTGCCTACCTTCTACACTACATTGCTTTAGGCTTTTGGATGGTACAGAGTTATAATTAAATATTTGGGGTACAAATACTTGCCTTTTAGTAAGCAATCTGGTATTTCAGAGCAGGAACTTGGCCTATATACTCATTTATTTCAGAGCAGCAATCATTTATTTGGCCTATATTGCCGCAGACATTGATTGATGTAAAGTCAATTCGACTAGATAGAAATTTTTCTGTTGTACCTTTCTCTCTTTTGTAAAAGAAAAGGAACCTAATTCAAGATGTTATGATATCATGGAAATTTTGATTGTACATGGCACGGCAGCTTGTATTTTATTTCTTAACCATGTTATGATAAACCAATTTACCATAAATCATTATGGGAGATGGTCAAATTTATCCAGTGAAATATCTTTGTTTTGATTATTAGAATTCATAGCTTTCAACTGAGGTTGCAGGTACTGATATTTTGCTTTGTTCATGTATATTATGATACTTAAATGTCTGAAGGACCTGAGAAAGAACTGCTTCAACTTGCGGTGTTTGGGGAACTACGTGCACTATTTCCAGGGGTCCAGCTTTGCATTGAACTTGTGGGGCCAGCAGTTCCAAAATCTTGGTTAGCCACATTAATTTGTTTTTCATTTTGATCTTTGGTGCTTCCTGATGTTTGCCTGACAATTTAATGCAATTACTTTTCTATTTCGTTGACTTTTTCCCTTTTAGTTGTGTGAGTTAAATAAAAAAGGTATCTAGTTTGTCACCAGTGTAGCTTTATTTTTTTTACCATCGCTTCTTTATTTGTTTATTATGATCTTGAGTTTTGAACAAACAGGATTGTATATCTTTAATTGTCTCCTATATACTCAAAAGTATGATCGATTTTCAGTTCCTGCTTTTTTCATGGTTTTTATATTATTTTTTCTGACAGGGATGGTGAGACTATAACTATTTCCAGCTATGCACATTGTTCTGATGAGAGCTGCTGTTGTAAATCTTCTGCTCTCCCCAAAGATTTGAGTTGCAGTGTGGTGACGCTCAAACTATGGAAAGGGCTCTATCATGAAAGATATGGTGATATAATAAAGGTTCTCTGTGCAATAACACTTGACTTGTTTAAAATTTGAAGCTTCCAATCATATGAACAGAGTCAAGCATTGCTTGATTAAGTCTAGACATGTTACTAAATGATATAGACAAGCTTTCATATCCATAAAACACAATTCTGTCTGACAGGTGGTAGCTGCAAGTTACAAATCCAGCTAGCTAGTTCTAGAATACTGGCTTCTTAAGGTGATCTGATAATGGCTTAGCTTGAATTTCTTGCTTCTGTGTTCTTGTTTACTCTAGATGTACTTATTGGATTGTGCAGGTTTAATTGGCTAGTTATAGCAATTATGCCTTATGATGCAGTTGTTCACAAAAAGTTGATCTTTAAAAATTCTAACTATTTGTGAAATAATTTTGGATGTGCACCTGTGATGTGTACTATGACCAGGGAAAACTAGCAGATATTATTTTGATATTGAATAAATGTGATCTGCTCATGTAGCCAAATGAGCTGATAATTACTAGTTGAAATGCCTATTTTTGTTCAGGACTGACTTCCTTTACCAACACTTTGTCTCTTGTAGGATTCAAATCCTCATCTTGTTTTTGCCCCAAATGCAGGTGTACCTGCATATCCTAGTTGGATGCCAACTATCGTAAGTATCTTGTTTGTAACTAACAACCTCTTATTTTAACTCCAAATGTTACTGGCTTTGCAATTTCTTGTGCTGCTGTTACTCCTAACATTACATCACTGACATTATTTTGGAATCCTCTCATTTTGTCTTAATTGATGATATTCATGTCAAAAAAATCATGCAATCAATCATCTCTATTAATACAACAAAAGCAATCTTCAACAGTTATGTTATTCATGGAAGCATCTTTTGGCATTATATTCTCCTTTCATTTGTTGGAAGTATAAGTGCATTGCCCATCTTTCCCCATTAGGTTAGACTTTTGGGTGAACTGTTTGGTGCATAGAACTTAATAGCATTGACATAATATTTAGAATTGCATTGCCGGCTTTTGCCGCAGTTTTGTCTGTCATTTGCCAGTATAGCACCATGTAGCTGTTTGCCTTAGCTTGCAAGATGCTTCTATTTATTTTTGCTCATTTTTTTTTTGTGTGTCCCATCCTATTTCAAGGAAATAATTAGGAAGATCGGGATTCCTGCAATTTTTACGGACTTCTGTGAAGAAGCTGCTCATCTAGCTTCCTGCTGTATAAACTCCATAACTGGGCAACCCCTCAGAGTCCCTGTATGTGCTATATACTTTTTCATTGTTATTTCCTTCAGATTGTAGTTATCGAGCTTAAGACTAATACCATCATCATCTTTCATCTCTTTCCTAGATCCAGATAAATCCTTTCAGGCAGCCGATTGCAGTGGATAATTCTGCACTATACCTGCCATGCTATTCAAATTGCTTTGTTTTTGGGATGTAAGCTTTGTGCCCCTTGAAATTATTGGGAAATTCACTTGTTGAGAAACGGCTCTGTAACGTTTTTGAAGAAGCCGCTCCTCTTGGTATTTAATATTTCAGAAAATATCGTAGATAATATGTGCAGTTGTTAGGTAGGGGTGGACCCAGGTACACTCCTAAACTAATGGTTGAAATTGCTGTACAATTGTGACACTGCATATATTGCCATTTTGGTGTAGTTGTAGAAAAATCTGGCCAGCATCAATCCCATTCTGGACTCCATGCGAATTATGAATTGGTCTAATGAACTTATACAAAGATGTTTGTTCCTGTTGTTGCATCTGCTTGATGATTGAGCAAAACACATCACAAAAAAGCTATCTAAGACATTTTATGGCACAATAGTGTTCCTATGGTGAGTTTCTGCTTTACTTCTAATTCGTTTATAATTTGATTGTGTAAATAGCCTACCATGGCATTTTGTCCAAAATGAAATGCTCAAACTTCCTGTAGAAAAAAAAGGTAAGAACCACTTGATTTCACAAATATAGTGATCAGTGTCGATATTTTCTGTTTGTTATGAGAATAAGTTCATTCTGTTCATCAATTCAAGTATCTTTGGCATTCTTAAAGTATAGAGAAGTAAAATGCTTGGTCGCTACCATTTTCTTTTGTCGTCCAGTCTGCATATGTGATAAAGCTGTCATATATCTGATAACATGTGTCAATCCATCTCAAAAAAAAAAAAAAATGCACACACCACTCCAATAAAGTGATGAGGCCAATGACAGAATTCTGCCCTAAAAAGATCAACTCATTGCTATGTTAATTCATGTTCTGTGTTGAGGAGAAAGCATGCTGAACGCTTGCTTCTGCATTCTGATGCTATTCCCTTTCCTTGCATTTTCATCTGCAATAAGAACATCATCTATCCATGAGACAACATTATATGCCAAACTTTCCAGTACCCTTGAGTAGCTTTCAAGTATCGCCTGTCCAATATCCTGTATGGAAGTAAAATGAAGATGTGACAAGGTTAGCTCTGATGCATAATGGTTCTGGATCTTAAATGCAAGGAGGTCCTTTCTTATATCTGGAAAATATACATGTGATTGCTGAAAGAGTTTTAAGTATACGATTGTTCGTTTTCCACTGCATATGAGAGTTCTCAGTCTAATTCTAAAATATTTGTGTATAAGCATTCACTAGTTTCAGAATGTATTTGACTTATCTGGTAAGAGGAAAATAGAGATGAGCATTGGAACAATATCATATTTGTATATCTTATAGTTAATCATTACCTTGTTGCATTGAATCTTGCTTGTGTCTAGGGTAGTTTGTGAGAGGCCCGGAAATCTCTGTTTCAGGCACAGCAACAGGCTCCTGGCCCTACTTGCAAGGATCAGATTCTTATCCCCATCAGCATTCAGTTCTGTAACATTCTCCCACTTTGTAACCACGTGAGTCATGCTTGCTTTCCTTCTCCACACATACATAGCGGCCTCAACACGGTCTGCGATCTCAAGTGCCTCATGTTCTGAGCTCAAGTTGAGGAAGTTGAGGAGTTGGTCTGGTGAAAACTGATCCCCAGAAGACATGTACCGGTAAATGGCATCACCTATGCTCACCTTCCCACTCTGTTGAGTAAAAATGGATCTATAAGAGGGGCAAGTGGAACTTTTTGACAGGCTGAATGGAGACTTGACCCCTATGGAACAGATCAGGCAACTGTCATACCTTTGGAAGTGTTTCTAAGTATGACAATGGAACTTGCATTTCAGAGAGGATACCACTATTGATCTCCATGGCCATCTTGTGGATTTGGCTAGCTTGGTCCTTCTTGTGCTGCAGTTCACGATGCATGCAATCGGTCAAGCCGGAATCTGGAACGCATGGCTCAGGCAACCACCACTTGTCCTCGCTACGTTGGAATGATTTCTTGCTATCACTGAAGGAATGCTTCCTCTGGTCTGCATACCAGAAGTCTGCCTTATCAAAGCTGTCCAATATACCCTGCAACCAAGTGTGCAAGCATGTGTTACACTTAGCAGCATTGCTTGATTAGATTTTCTAAAATTATGGGGTCAAGATTTACGAGGAGCATAGTTTCTAGTTTTTCAAGTGCAGGAAGGTTCATAAGAATGTCTGATCTTGGTGAGGTTGCCATCACCTGTAGAAATCACAAATGTGAGCAGACATGCCTTGTCAAGGTACGATATGTGTGAGGTACTGAGGTTAATTGGAGGGCATTACATCATGGGTGCTTCCATCAGGCATGGCCTGGACTGTCGGTGAGAACTCGACAATGTATTCACAGATGGAGAGGAGGCAATCCATCTCCCGGTTCCACATTGATCTCTTCTCAGGAGGTAGTGGCTGCAATCTGTGGCAGGTCCCAAAAACAGTTGCTGCAGCGAAAAACAAGGAGAGAAGTCAGAGCAAAATGTAGTCTGCCTGGAGGGCAGTTTAGTAAGGATTCTCTTGAATTTGCCGGTCTACCATATAGATTGGTGATGGCATTGGATATGGCCACAGCAGTGCAGACACCTTTGCCACTCCCTGACATGTCCTCCCCAAGAAGCAGCTTGGTGTACTTCTCCTTCATCAGCTCCATTTCTGAACAGCACTCATCAGCCAACAGAAACACCACAGGACACATCAATAAAACAGGTTTTGTCATACATACCTTCATCCTCTTTCGACTTCTGCTTGATAACTTCTTGTTGTTTCTTCATGCTAAGCTTGCTCATCGATGGCAAGAGGCGTGATGGTGCTGCCACCTTGGATGTCGTACGGCTCATGCTGTGCCCTCGTGGTGACGCATGATGCTCGTGCTCATCGCTGCTGTTGGAGAATGATGCGACGCGGAACAATGGCCGGGCATAGTCGCGATCATAATTGTGATTGTGGAAGCCTGGAAACCCTGAACTGTCGCTCATTGTTGTTCTGTGGTGGTGGCAGTGGTGCTTGCTTCAGACCTTGAGGAAGATGACTGACACAAGAATGGCAACTTGCCAAGCATAGAAGGCACTGGTGTCTTGTGTTATTGATCTCTTCTTCTGGTGATTTGGATGATGCCTCTATTTTCTAAGTCTATGGAACAATAATAAGGCATAGGCTGGCTTGACTTGACAAGGAGTGTTTCAATCAATAGGGTTTATTAATTACATGGCATGTGAGCAATTGCTTTACAGGATAGGACATTTTGTTGGATCGGTGGTTGGAGGGAGTGGTTGTTGCAAGTCTATAACTCTGTTTACTGTCTGCATGGTACACAAAAGTGGGAACTCTTGGATGTAAATTGGCTAACATCTGCAGTTAAATTTCTGCTCAGCTTTGGACCGCGAGATGATTCAGTGATCAGTTGTTTCTTCATTATATATCCCTTGGCATCTCAGATAAGTATGGGATTTGTCAATTGCTTCCATTTTGTTATTGGAAATGCATGATTGTAGCCACTGTTTTCCTTTGAGAAAGCATGCAATGTCTGCCTGGCGTTGGCATTTTAATGGGTAAAATTATTTCATAGTGGACCATTTTATGCTTGGCAGTAAAAGGTAAAGGCAACGCAACATCATATTGCATTGATTACTATATCGTACCGAACTAAAATTTTTTTGCTCTTCTTTACAGTCGTTCTAACATAAATGGCATTTCTTTTTTTTTTCTTCCTTTTTTCCACCTAATGGAGGTTTTTTTCAGCATGGCAGGTTTTCAGTGCGCTGATGTTTTTTTTTCTTTTTCACATTTCATCTGTTTTTCTGTCACAACCGTCACCGTCGGGTTGTCTCCAACTGGTGCCCGATAGGAGCATATTACATGTTGAATACTCGTGTTACATTTTTTAAAGGATCGAACTTCGGATTTTAGTTTTTTTAAAAAAAATTGATGTGAGGACAGTTTTTCTCGAAAACAAGCTATATTACGTGCTACTGTGTTAGTTTTCTTATATTCCCTTTTGAAGGCAATGCTAGATCGGATGAATATCATACTGACATACTCATACTGTGGGGCAGAACAATCTTCCCAACGTGCGACCCATATATGCTGGTCCATTAGTTAGCTTATGAGCAAAGCCACATATATATATATTCATGCTTCGTGCCTGCCATAATGATCTGCCTAGAATAGGGGAAAAGGTGGCCGGCCAGTATGAGGGCGCAACCAGCTGTTGAAGTTTCTATTCACGATCTTTTCATGGGATTAATTTTGTCGAATGAATGGCACGAGAAATTGCAGAGATTGCACGAAGGCTTGTGGAGTTGTAGTTTATTGCGTGTTCCCGCTCTACCTGAGATCGTGTGTATAGCCTCTACAAACTAGTCGGTCATAGACTGCGTGAGTGGCGATGGCGTATGTACTCGGAGATGTATCAGAGTACTTGTGAAGGCTAATGTGGTGCCAGCGTTTGTTGGGAAAGCTGAACTAAACGGCCCTTGAAACCACTGCAACTGCTGAGCTTTGAGAAATCAATAGTTTGGTTTCAAAGTTAATGTCAAATTACTTTTTTTAGGGTTATTTTTCAGAAACGTCGTTACAAAAAACTGATCGGTTTAAATGCTATTACAAAGCGATTTTGATTTCAAGAACTTGTATGAAATCAAAATACATCCAAAACATGCATCCTGACTGATAGTTTTCACATGTCATGTCATACGGTTTCTTTAACCGGTGAGTTCTATTTATCAGATCTCCCTCCCTCTCTCTTCTTCCATTTCTTCCACCTGACTCCCATCGCTTCCCCCTCAACTGGCCCTTCTCCTCCACCTCCGGCGCCAGCGAGCTCCTCCACCACCTCCTGCCAGGGAGTCGCTGCTGTCGCCCTTGCCCATTCTCTTCTCGACGCGGCGGCATGGGCTAGACGCAAGTGCGAGCTCCTCCCGCCCATTTTCCTCCCCCTAAGCAGTGAAGATGGCAACGGTGTGTAATCGATGACAACAGCGTTGGAGCTTAAGCTCGACATCAACGAAGTTCATAGGCAGCAACGGCGGCTCTAGATCCGGCGGATGACGATGACCTCTGCGCAGTAACCTGGTCAGGGCGAGGAGTCGTGGTGACCTGGCAGAAGACGGGCCACGCGTCGACTTAGTGGTCAGGATGAGGTGATGCGGCGACCTTGTGCTAGGGGTGAAGGGGGGCGGCACGTCATCCTTTGTCGAAGGCATGCCCAGGGCTTGGAGGCAGTGTGGTCAGAGATGGAAGGGAAGGAGGTTTTGGAGGAAGGAGAGTATGCGACTATGATATATACAGTACTCGCCTATATTAGATTGTCTTTTGTTCGTATAAGCCGTGATGCTCCAAAATGGAAATTTTGAAATCAAAATTATTTTATAATGGTATTTAAATTAATTTGCGTTTTGTATTGGTTTTTCTAAGAAATCGATGTTCAATAATGGCACCCATGTGAAAAAAAGTGCAATCAGTTCGTTGTACCTTATGAAGCTGTAAAATAGAGTGCGTAAGGATAGTGTTTGCTTGAGAGAATGAATCTTTTATAATATAGTGTAACATATGAAGAAAGTTTAGAGTAATGGATAAAGGGTGCAGCGAATAGTATAAAAGAGTGTGCATTTAAAGTTTCTGGTAGAGATGCTCAAAGATTCTTCCCTTTAACAAGCACTCTGTCCCAAAACGTCAAAATAGCATTTAGCTTTTGTTGCGGACGCTTTTATAAGCTAAACTTTTCGAAAGCTAAACCAAACAATTTCAAATCGTGAAGCTATATAGCAAGTCCAGATTGCTAGCGGTCATAAAGAGATTGGATTATGCAGCATGTTAAATCAAATGTTGGAAAAATATTACGGTTGCAATATAAGTGTGACATTGTCATACATGGACGGAAACATGCGCATATAACTGTCGGGACATTTTGATTTGCCTACTGAAACATGCTCGTATACATGTATACCTACTGAAACAATTCAATTGGTCTACCGAAATATTTTGATTTGCCTACTGAAACATGCTCATATACCTGCTGGAACAATTCAATTGGCCTACTGAACCATGGTTTTACGCGGATTGGAACATGCTGGTATACTAAAATAAAATATTGTAGAAAAAATGTTGTCGTATTTCGTAATGCAACATTTTTGACAACATGTGAAAGAAAAAAATAAGGTACTAAAATATTTTTCAATAACATGTGAAACAAAAATTATTGGTGTACCAGTTCTCAACATCATGTAAAACAAAAAGAAGTGCTACTGAAAAAATTTCCAACAACATATGAAACAAAACAAAAAAAAGCTGTAGAGCACTACGCACCAAACAATGTGGGACGAGTGTCTTATTCCGTTACATGCATTGTGACGTGGATCATGGGACAGGTGGAGGCTAGATCTATAGAAAAACACAATAAGCAGAAAGAGACCGACGATCAGAAGGATCACTAGCCCAGGTAGCATCGGAGTAAGCATGAAGCTGAAAAGAGCTAGAGCATGGGAAGAAAAGATGACGAGAAATCGTGCCACGCAAATAGTGTAAAACACGAAGAAGATGACTATAGTAAAGCTGAGTAGGAGCAGAGACAAACTGACTCAGAACATGAACAACATAAGAGATACCAGGGCGTGTGACACCAAGATAGACAAGACTACCAACAAGATGACGATACCGAGTAGGATCTGCATCAACACCAATATGCTTAGTAATCTCATTCTTCACTGGATCACGGGCAGTACCAATA
The DNA here is from genome assembly GCA_005191435.1 of Raddia distichophylla. NCBI lineage: Eukaryota > Viridiplantae > Streptophyta > Magnoliopsida > Poales > Poaceae > Raddia > Raddia distichophylla. Next base: position 2,316,871 of record SPJY01018096.1, read on the forward strand.
GCTCTTGTGCTGTTACACAAAAGAGGAGTTGGTGTAATGACAGAAACACCAAAATCCTCAAGTAACCAACGCAACCAAGTAACCTCTGCCGTCAACATAGCCATAGCACACAACTCAGCCTCTGCACTCGAACGATAAACTGCATTCTGCTTCTTTGTCTTTCAATTAATGAGAGAACCACCAAGAAAAACATAATAAGCAGAAAGAGACCGGCGATCAGAAGGATCACTAGCCTAGATAGCATCGGAGTAAGCATGAAGCTGAAAAGAGTTGGAGCGTGGGAAGAAAAGACGACGAGAAATCGTGCCACGCAAATAGTGTAAAACACGAAGAAGATGACTATAGTGAAGCTGAGTAGAAGCAGAGACAAACTGACTCAGAACATGAACATCATAAGAGATACCGGGGCGTGTGACACCAAGATAGACAAGACTACCAACAAGATGACGATACCGAGTAGGATCTGAAAGAGGCTCCCCGTTGGTAGACTTGAGCTGGAGATTAAGCTCCATAGGAGTCTCAGCTGTCCGAGTATCAGTAAGAGACGCCCGATCAAGAAGATCCCTGATATACTTATCTTGAGACAAAAAGATGTCATCCGAAGTGGAGGTAATCTCAATCCCACGAAAATAACGAATAGGATCTAAATCAGACATTCGAAACTGCTCATACAGACGAACCTTGACAAAATCAATGAACTGTGAGTCATCACCAGTAATGATCATGTCATCGACATAGAGCAGAAGAAGAGTGCGACCACGAGACGAGGTGTGAACAAACAGCGCAGGATCATGATCGCTAACGGAAAAGCCAGCAGCAGTGACCACTACAGAAAAGCACTGAAACCAGGCCCGAGGAGCTTGTTTAAGCCCATATAAAGCACGACGAAGCCGAAGAACCATGCCGTCAGAAACAAAATACCCTGGTGGAGGCCGCATGAAAACCTCTTCATGTAGTTCTCCATTAAGAAAGGCATTTTGAACATCAAGCTGATATATAGGCCATGTGCGAATAGAAGCCACGGCAAAAAGAGTCTTGATAGTGGTCATGTGAGCCACAGGAGCATAAGTCTCATCGTAGTCAACACCAGGCTCCTGTTGAAAACCACGAGCCACAAGACGAGCTTTGTATCGCTCAAGAGAACCATCAGAGCGAGTCTTAATCTTATAGACCCACTTGCATGTGATAGGACAAACATGAGAAGGAAGATGCATAATCTCCCAAGTGCCATTACGCTTAAGCGCAGAAAGCTCTTCAGCCATCGCATGCTGCCACTTAGGATGAACAACAGCATCACGATAAGAGACCGGTTTGGTAGAGGCAGCACCAGCAAAACCATAACGCTCAGGAGGTCGAATATAGCGACGATCACGAAGAGCATATGGCTGAGAGGTAGAAGTTGTCTCATCAGAAGATGAAACAGCAGGAGAAACCTCGACCGGACGCGGGCGACGAGTGTAAAAGAAAGGATGAGGAGGAACATGATGAGGAGGAGGAGGAGTAAGAATATCTGGAGCCGATGGAGAAGAGGTGCCAAAATCTATGGTAGGAGAAGGAACAATAGGAGAATGAACACTAGATGCACGAGGAAGATTAGTGGACTAACGAGGCGGCGGGGACACATGCACGGGTGGTGGAATGGGAAGATCAGAAATGGGAGTACCTAAAAAAGTTAAGAAAGAGAGATCTTCTACAATGGAGGGTGGTGAAGAAGGACGATGATAGAAAAAACGAGACTCATCAAAGACAACATCTCGTGAAATCCGAATCCGACGACCGGTAGGATCCCAACAACGAGAGCCTTTATGCTCAGGACTATAGCCTAGAAAAACGCACTCAACTGACTGGGCAGTTAGTTTAGTACGTTCACGCTCAGATAAAAGAACATAGCAAACACACCCAAAATACCGAATATCAGAGTAGTCTGCAGGCTGTCCAGAGAGACGCTCTATAGGAATACCACCCTTAAGGGCAGAGGAAGGCCGAAGATTGATGAGATAACAAGAAGTAGCAACAGCCTCAGCCCAAAAGTGAGGTGGAACAGAAGAGGCAATCATGAGAGCACGCGCAGTTTCAAGAAGATGACAATGTTTACGCTCGGCGACACCATTTTGAGCATGGGCACCGGGACGAGAGAACTGAGACAGAGTACCCTGCTCAGCAAGAAATCCGCAAAAATGCTTGGAAAGGTACTCTCCTGCTGAATCAGCTCGAAAAACACGAATAGAAGTACCAAACTGAGTACAAATCATGGTGGCAAAATTTTTATAGATGGATAAAATCTCACTACGAAAAGACATAAAATATATCCAAATGTGGCGAGAGTAATCATCAATAAAAGTTATATAATATTTATGACCACCTTTTGACACAAAAGGGGTTGGACCCTAGACATCAGAATGGATAAGATCAAAAGGACGAGCTGACACCGACTCACTAGTGGGATAAGGGAGTTGCACCTGCTTGCCAAGATGACAACCCGCACAATCTAAAAGACCCTAAAAGACCACGACGAACCAAAGATGACAGACGTGAACCACATAGATGACCTAAACGATGATGCCATTGAGCAAAAGACGCCTGGAGGAAGTAGCGGAGACAGACAGACTAGCAGGAGCAGTGGAAGGAAGACGAAGCCAATCAAGCTCCCAGAGACGCTGCGAGTCACGACGCCGGGGGCCAGCTCCAACCAATATGCCCGTGCGATGATCCTAAACACAACATGAGTCAGTATCGAAAATCACACGACATCCATGATCAGTAAGTTGTCCAACAGAAATAAGTTGCATGGTGAGTTTAGAAACATGAGAAACTAATGGTACGTGAAAAGAAGACGACAAGAGAGTGCATCATCCTGTGACAGGAAGAGAGGTACTATCTACCGTCTGAACAGTCAATGGTGTGGTTAAAGGGTGAATGGAACTAAGACAGGTGGAATCGGATGTCATATAAAAAGAAGCACCTGAGTCAAGAATCCATGGTGTTGTACCTGGTGGCTCAGAAGAAGACTGTGAAGTAGAAGCAATAGAACCCGAGGGTGATGAAGCAGTCATGCGACGCAGTAGCATAAGAATCTCAGCAGAGGCATCTGGACTGCTATGAGAAGTGTCTCCTGTGACCGATGCTGCAGTACCCTTGGGCGGACGACGACGGAGCTCCCTCCTCTTCTTGTAGCAGAACTGCTCCACATAGCCATCCTTGTCACAATACGTGCAGTGAAGCCCAGCCTTCGTCGGTACTCCAGAAGACAGCGGGGCTGGTGAGGAAGATGGCCGCGGACTCGGGGATGTCGAAGCAGATGTCCCCAGAGCAAGAACCGACGATGGAGAAGGCAGCAGGCTGTCACCACGAAGACGAACCTCCTCGGTACGAAGAGCAGTGAGAGCCTCCAACAGAGTGACACGAGGATGACGCGCAAGAAGCTGTGCCCGGACCTGCTCAAACTCCATGCGAAGACGTCTGACGAAGTCGTAGAGGCGGCGACGCTGCAAACGAGACCGCTGACGCCGGCAACAAGAACAAGTGCAGGGGTCATGATCATCGCTATCGGCATCTAGAGCAGCATCAAGAGTCCAACTGACGCCACGCACTCGAAAGCTGACTATAGAGCTCATTTACTATAGAATCACCCTGCTGTAGTGATTGCTGCTCATGATTCAGAGCAGCAAAGTACTGAGAGTCACCAGAAGGTTCGTAGCGGACATGAATATGAGACCACATCAGCTGTGCAGACGTCAAAGTGACCACCTCGCCAGTAAGATGCACCTCCATGCTAGCAACCAGAATAGCAGTGGCACAAGCATCCTTATCACACCAGAATTTGTAGGCGGTGTACTGAGAACGAACAAAAGTGTTGCCTCTCCTTTCAATACTTTCAATCATATTATATTGTCCTCTGTAAGTCTTAACTTTCTTTCCAATTTGTGGTTGCTGATCTTTATGTGTCCACCCTAAATACCTTTTACGAATGGAATTTATAGCCAAAAATTCTTAATGGTTTCTGTCCAGCCAAATAAATGGACACACAAATGATTCAATGCTTATGTAGATAAATTGATCATAAGTAGGACATATGCTATATAAATGTGCTTACAAGAGCTATGGCTAAGATCGGAATGTTCATGCTATAGCTATTCTGTCTTGAAAGCACATATTAGCAAATCTGCAGTAAGAGAAAAGCCTATAATAGTAAGGAAAATAGGTTCATTTGTTCAGATTTCAGTCCCTTTGAACTGCATTATTTGTTCAGATTTTAGTCCATCACTGTAGATAATAGTACCATACTAATACTATTTTAAGTGAATTATTAGTAATTAATTTAAAGAGTAAAATACACGGGCGGTCCCTAAACTATTAGTCAATTCTCATCTAGGTCCCCATTATTTAAAATTGCAGTTTTGGGTCCCTAATCTTTTTAAATGGCTCCGCCCGGTCCAAATTTTGCCACGTGATAGCCCTAGAGCTGACGTGGCGCTGACATGTCATGTAAATTAGTTTTTAAAAGGGGAAATAATTAAAACAATAAAAAGGGAAATCATTTAAAATATCATTTTAAATTAAAAATATTAAAATATGGGAATTTTAAAAAATCATAAAAATGAAAAAACCCGGAAAGTCATTAAAAACATATAGAAAATATCAAAAGAATCATAAAAATATGGGAAAATCATTTTTCAAAAATGGTAAAATCAATAACAAATCGTGGAAAATCATTAAAAAGCATAAACATATGAAAAATCATAAAATTATTAAAAGAAACATAAAGACAGTGTGGTCGCCTTTATTCCCTCTATAGTTGTAAGCGCAAGACCTCTAGCATCATGCCATATGGGAGCCCTCAAGTGCTACTTTTTCTAATTTTTTATAAATTTTCCTAATTGTTTTATTATTTCCCTATTTTTTATGATTTCTGAAAATTTTTAGGTTTTTCCTGAATTTTTTAAGTAATTTATGTGACATGGATGGTCATGTGAACGCCACGTCGGCTCCAGTGCTGTCACATGGCAGGTTTGGACCGGGACGAACCTACTTAAAAAGATTTGGGTCTCAAAACTACAATTTCAAAGTATAGGGACCTGGATGAGAATCGGCTAATAGTTTAGGGACCGCCTGTTCATTTTACTCTAATTTAAATACGGAGTAACAAGCCATAGATGCATAGAGTATGTAATAAAGGGAACTATTGAGAAAATTACATGTTTTGTTGTTTCTGCTGGCTGTTAATCAGTGATGTAGCAACTATTACCTGAATATGAAAGAGAATGGTAATACAATGGAAAATACTGATATAAAATTTGTAATAGGATTTCTATTATCATTGTTCCTATAAAAGTCAGTAGTTTCTTCCATTTGAATTAACAATGATTTAAAAAATATACAGTTTGACTCAAGATTTCCAAGGCGGCAAAGAAATATTGGTCATATGAGAAGAACAAGTGGTTTGAAGTTATTGTGGCCAGTTAACTTCTACGACTTGTTTTCAGTTGGCTAGGAAAGTTTGTTCATTGTAAACTTATAAATGACACTTGTAACAATGATACATTTGGAAGGGAAAAATTGTGAAATAAAATATATATGGCATGACCATGGTCTCTATCTAACGTGTATTCATGTAATGGTCAAAGTGTTCTGTATGAACATGTCTATGCGTGTGATTGTGATCTAATGAAATGATTCAATCATATGCTAATATTGAATCATGGTCAGCTATATAAACGCCATTACATAAAAATGTGGGCAATTGCAAACGCCATGCTAGGTGTATTTGGCGGCATATACAAACGACTCCAGCTTCCATGGCAAATATAGATGTCGTAGTAGGCTAGTTTTCCCGGCGTTTATAAATACCATGATAGGCTAGTTTTCCTGGCGTTTACGAATGCCATGGTTGGTGGGTTGGCCTGACATAACTAAACGCCGTGGAAAGTTTAAGGACCGGCAATGACTTTTCCCGATGGCACTTTTCTTGACGCCACATAAACGCCACGAAAAAAACTTTTGGGGCGTTTCCAGCCTTTTTAGGGCATTTATGGATGCCCTCGTAACCGGTTCGTGTTGCACGTATGCTGCGCTATCCGGTTCATGTTGTAGTGCACGTATGTTGTGCTATCGATAGGGATGAAAACGGAGCGGATAATATCCGAACCGTATTCGTATCCGATACCCGTATTTTGGGAAATGGCATGAAATTCTAGTATCCGACGGATACGGATACGGATAATTATCCGGATAGACCTTAGCGGATATGGTATCGGTGATATCCGACGGAAACGGAGCGGATACGGATATCCGAATAAAATTGCAATTCGGATATCCGGATGAAATTGCAACCTGGATATCTAACCGGATAATGGACTAAAACTAGGTTGAGGCCCAACAACTTATAAACCAATAACAGACACATGACTAAGCAAGCCTAACACCTCACATCCCACCTCATCAAGCTGTCAGCAGTCAGACACCAGTTACTTGCCAAGTTTCCATATGTGATCAATGTGTCATCCGTCGTGATGTATGATCAATGTGTAAACTATATATGTGCACTTTTGTTATATTAAGTTGTTATGTTATGGGTAATATTTCTATGATAATCCAAAATTTATTATGGCATACATACTATCCGAAAAATATTCGTTTTTCTTTCCAGTTATTATCTGATTCCGGGTACTATCCGTTTTATTAATATCCGTTTCCGATTTAATATATCCGATCCATTTTAATACTATCCGTATCCGTATCCATATCCGATTAAAGAAAGAGGATACGGATATGGTAAAGTCCATCCGTATCCGCTCCGTTTTCACCCCCTAGCTATCGAGGATAAACGAAGAATATACAACGAGTATGACGTGACGTCAGGTTCGATCGTTGGAGCTTGCGTTTCTTTACAACTGTACTAGCTTGTTACGTGTTTGGGAATGTTAATCACTGTACTAGATGACGCGCATGGCATGTATGCTACATGCATGCATGTTTGAAATCCCAGAAATCAAAGTGACCATTAATTGACCAGCTCGATCCTAGTAGTACGCGTACATATGTGCATGCAAAACACGCCGCACCCCGGTCTTCCCGTATGGCCGGCCCTGTGCATGCAGTGAAACGAAGTTGCCCTATTCAGTTTAATTTACGTTTTACCAAGTACTCCATTGCAGCACCACCGAACCATTGCAGCACGAGCGCGCGCACCAAGCATGTCAAGATCGACATGCACTTCGTCCGAAAGCGGGTGGCCCTCGGTCAGGTGCGCGTTCTCCATGTCTCGATATCGTCGCGGTATGCCAACATCTTCACGAAGGGGCTACCTACTTCGGTCTTTGCCGAGTTTCGATCTAGCCTGAACGTCTGTGCTACCGTTCCGACTGCGGGGGAGTACTAGCTAATACATGTTTCTTTGCTTGTACCATTCTAAAATGCCAACATTCGTTGTTCAGACTACGGGGGAGTGTTAGGATATACCATACTAGGATATATCATATATGTCGCACGCGTAATCCCCTGATTGTACGTGCATTATTGGAACTAATAGTCGGTTTTATCCTATGCCTAGCTTAACCCCCTCAAGTCTATATATTGTATCCTATACTCCTCCGATGATTTATCGAAAGATCAATTCTTACCCATCCTTCTTCACTCACATCAGCGGACCTGATGGCACAGTCGACTCTCTCACCTTGCCTGGGAACTCGATGGCGACGCCGTACGAGGAGTCGGAAATCAGAAATTCAGAATGCCACTTCCGGCAAGCTTTCGTGAAGCAACACTACGAGGAAAGAGGTTTTCATATGGTAAAAATTCCGATAGGAAAAGACTTTCTCATTATGTACGGTGGGGTAGGGACATTTTCTTGTTCCTCACGGTCCTAACAGATTTCTCGTTATGAATAGTAGTAGTAATAATTTTTCCGTTCACCTGACCACGTGATATTCAAGTCATGTCTGGGTTGTTCCTCTCCAAAGCCTAAAACTCCAAACCTGATGGTATATACACGTTGTCCAATGGTCTGCACCTCTACAGTTGTATCATTGCGGATGGACCTTATCTTTGTACAGCTAGGTTATCTCATCAACGACTCATCCAATCTGATAGGCATTTTGATCCTCGATGGCAAATCCAATATGATAAATCTAACTGCAAAATTGCAATACAGTATTTTTAGCTCAAGATGCAACAATAAACCCAGCCAAATTATAAGGTAGAAAAACATCACCATAATCATTTCATGGATAAACCATGTCTTCCCTCCACATTTATCCTCTAACATCCTAAATATAGCATATTAATGCATTTCTATATCATAAATGTAGCCTCCGTTAAAGACTGGCCCCTCTTCCAATCTCTCTTAATTATTCCGCAAATTAAGCTCGCGGTCGCGGCCAAGAACGATGGCACCGACCCGGCGTCCCCTCCTTGCCTCCGCAAGAGACCTCCTCCATGGTAGCGATGAGGGGAGGCCGACGCTGCCATGGGAGCGGCGACACAAGATCCCGTTGGGCGGGGCACGTACGCGCTGGTGTACCTACACCTACACGCGGGACAAGAGTCGCGCACGGCAAAGTGTGCATGATCAGCCAACCTACTGGTGGACGATCGATGCGTTCATGGTGAGTGTGGCAGAGTACGCGGATGGGCGACTGCTAGTGGCGGCGATAGAGGTGGTGATGGCGACGTCAAAGGTGGATGGGTACATGGCTGGCACTGGAGCTACAATTGATGAGGCGGTGCAGCCATTCAGCCTGCAGACTGGCATGTACGTGTTCGAGATCTTGCTGCTGGAGCCTCTGATGGGGAGGACGCCCAAGGCCAGATGGGAATGGGGATGGACTTGTCGTCGGCAGTGATCGAAGGTGGCAGTGCTGGAGGAGACGACAATTAATGGAGGTGTTCGACGCGGAGATGTTCAAGGTGAAGCCGGCAAGCCGGCCATGGGATGTGTGCCGGTTCCCAGTTGGGTAGGCACGTAAACGTATAACAACGACGTGGTTATGATCTAATGGACACATGAATATTCACATCTACGTGTAACAAAGATTCTAATAGTTTTAGATTTAGAGGGCAAACCGATACAAGTTCGAGGGGTTGAAAATGTAAATGTCACAGCTATTTCGTAGGCGTCCGCATAAAGCCAATACAAGCATGCGATTTTCATACTGTTTTTCGAGTGCGCTTCAACTGTTTATTCACATTTTCTCTTCCAGAAAAATGTATCGCTGGGCTGAAAAACATATTGCTAAGTTCCGAAGGCTTCAGCGCGCGAGGCAGGTGGTCGTGCTCGCCATGGTGGTGGCGATGGTGGCCGCTCGTTGCTCCTCAAACGATTTTTTAGAGCTTAATTAGATTCGTAACCTCTAATCCAGGTTCGGTCGGTTTGGCCACTGACAGAGAAAGAAACTATTTTTGTGTCCATTTGTAACAATAAATTACATAGAAAAATATATCTTATTTTCTCACAAGCAGGTAATCAATCATTACCACCAACTATATCGAGTTCACAACAAACAATTTTTCTTGGCTTTTAGTAGTCATTTTAAAGATACTAAAACTATTTTTAATTAATTTTTTAAAATCATTTGACATCTTTTCGAGGGCTCTCAAATTTGCTACAGTAATACGCCAACGCAACGATACGCTGGAAAGAACAAGACCTTGGTGTCTAATGATGCCCCGTTTGTCTTCATTAGAGGTAAAAAATGAAATAATTAGAGTGCATCAAAAGTGAGGCGTGAGTTACTGTATATTAGGAACGCATAGGAGTACTTACGTTCGTAGCAGACGTAATAACTTCGTATAGCATACATTATACGAAGTTATACGAGATGTAATAAAGTTATCGTTTTTGAAATGATTCGTCATATAAAATGTGAGTACCAGCATACTGATCCAGGGATTGGTACACATAACATAGGATGCTCGGTCAAGCTAGATAGGGCGTCACACGACACATATATCTATGTGTGGCGGTGTAGCGTAGACCGAAGTGCCATTAAGTAGGTAGTTTAGGACGACATGATGGCGGAGAGGACCGATGACCCGCAAGTCGAGGCATGATTTGAGGGCTCACCAAAATTAGGAAGGCAGTGGCATAGATGAAGGGGGTACATCAAAAAAGGTCACGTGGACAGCAACGTCACCGTTTATCCACTAGCCGTGGGACCAATTGTGCCTAGTTTTGATGGTTTAGGTACCAATTTAATTCCTGAATATATCAAATAAAAAATTCTTGGATTTGATGCGTTATGACCATGTATACTACAATAAATGCTTTCTTTCTTGCTATCTTGAATCATATCAATGGTCAGAGTTATACGTTTGTCAACAAAAATCGGACAATGTCGATGGCCAATACGAACCTATTGAAACAAATATACAGGGGCAACGTCTATTATGGTGGTGGTTACCTTGTCGATCCTTACTGGCAACCCAGGTGGATTATCCTTTTCCGCGCACTTGCGACGTTCCCGACGGACACAATAAGCGATGGAAATTCAAATGGTATAACGTTTCTTTTGAGCATGACGACCTAGCTAGCTACTACCTCCGTTTTTTTTTTATTTGACGCTTTTGACTTTTTGATATGCCTTTGACTATTCGTCTTATTCAAATTTTTTTGTAAATATTATTTATTTTATTGTGATTTGTTTTATCAATAGAGGTACTTTAAATATATCTTATTTTTTACGTCTTTGCACTAATTTTTTGAATAAGACGAATGGTCAAAGACGTACCAAAAAGTCAAAGGCGTCAAATAAAAAAAACGGAGGGAGTAGCTTGTTAGTTAGGTAGTATTAGCTACGTACCGACGTACGTACGTATAAACGGGTACCGTACATATCTGGATGATGGTACGTCATGCGGTCCGCATGCAGGAATAACGGGTAAACGCAAGCTACTTTTGCTGGTCTTACACGTACTGCTTGCTGCATAGGCCGGAGGGACGTCGTGTAGCACAACGTGTACCGACCGATCCACATCGGTATCAGGAACGATTGAAGCATTCAAAATTTACGATATTATTGTAATTACAACCTGTAATTACCGCGCGAGTAGGTGGATGATCAGTATCTATCGTACGTATACGTACATAGACCATGTACAAAGGTATACATCAGCTATCTCTAAGCCATTTATAAGATTTGCCATTTAGGATAGATAATGATGTGGAGGAGAGAGGGTGTGCAAAGAGAGTTGAGCTGTCTTCAATGTAAGAGATGACTCTACACTCGAATTAAGAAATCTTGTGTGTGATTAAGTGACATAAAAAATGTGCAATTGTCTCTAACAACATGTTTGGATGGCGGCCACCGCTCGCCGTGCCGATCCAAGGCGCGCCGACGCCCACGGCTCGCCGTCGCTCGCGTTCGCGAGGATTGGCGAACGAATCGGCCGCCCGCGCCAACTCTCGCAACCATGTTGACTGTGCGTCAGCGCGCCCTCGCCTGCGCCTTCCGCCGGCCGCCATCCAAACGCGCGCCGATGGTTGGCACGGTGAGCGCCGGCCGCCATCCAAACACGCCCTAAGTCATCTCTAACATTGTATGAGTTGTTTCTAAGTTATCTATATAAATGACATGGCAATGGTTAGAGATAGTTGTTGTCTCAACTATTGTACATGCTCTGCCCGAACCAAATTTCTATGAGATAGATCGAATTAAGACCATCTCTCTTTGATTCGCGGTTTGATTTAATTCTCCTCGATTAAACTAAAATTTATTCTTTTTCGCACGAATCATTTGTTAAAACATCCTACAATAATTTTTGGTTTTTTAAGGCTCAACGATAATTTTTAATTTTTTAGTGTCTTTTAAAGGTTTAATTTTTGACTCAATCAAATTAAACCGAAACATAAATCAAAAAGGGTCTATAGCATATTTGGAGCTGTAGCTGCCAGCTAGTCTGGCAGTCAACTGTGTGACAAGACTATGTAAACATTTCGGGACTGGAAACGGTTGAGCGTGTGCATATACGGACGAACCACGAATGAGCCGCATACCAGTCAGTCGCGTCAAAAGAATCAGCGTACGTAAGAATTCTCACCAACATTCTGCAGGCAAGTAAACGGCTAGCTGTATATGCATGTCGATCTCTTTGTCGACCTCAGGTACTATCACGTCGGACTTGGGATTATATTGAGGGTGACCTCAATAATAATTCATATGCGTATATTTAGATGATCGTGTTTTATCTTTTTTTCAATACGACATTGCTAATGTATGGAGAGTTGTTTTTTTTTCCCAGCCACCTGATATTACTAGTAAGCCTAGCTACACATGCAGTTAACGTGCAATTAATCGTACAATAATTATATATAATGCAAGTTTTGTTCGTTTCATTTCTAGGGTTCACAAAACTTAATTAACGGGCGCAAAAAATGGACATTCGATTCATAAGAAGCGCTGATGTTTAGATGGGAATTTGAAAAAAAAGTTTGTTAAAACTTGGAAACCCGACCGATGAAACTTGACGTAAAATAAGCGAAACTTGATTTATATTTTTTGAAACTTGAGGAAAGTATTGATGAATGGAACTTAGAAAAATGCACGTTGAAACCTACGAACCCTACTGATAAAATCTTGACGTTAGAATTATGAAACTTGAATAATTTATTTTAAAACTTGAGGAAACTACCGTTGAAGGGAACTTAGAAAAATGACTGCTGAAATTTGAAAAATCATATTGATGAAACTTGGAAATTAAACTTAAAACCTACCGTGTCGAAACTTGAAAAACCTAATGTTGAAACTTGATAAGCTCTACTTGCATGTCTCGCAGCTCTTTTTCTTTTTTTTTTTAGATCCAAAGAGCCCCACGCTAGCTCATTGAATCCACCACCAAAAGTTCATTAGAGATTGACAATGGATGGAGCAGTAGAAATAAGGAATATATGGAGCTAGATTGATGAGAAAACAGGGTGCACACGAAAAGGAGGAGAGGGTGGCGCAGCGGGAGCACCAACAGCCGGCACACCGCATCGAGCGCATCATCGAGCGTCGCTAGCGCGCAGCATGGTCGTGGCTTGCACCATCGCGGCGTACTACTCCCTCCAGTTCCATAATACTTGTTTGGACATTTGACACTATTTTCGATATGCAACTTTGATCATCAATTACTAATGGATTTTTTTTACAAAATCTGCGAAAATATGATATTGTGAAAGTATTTTTCAAGATGAATTTAACACAATCCAAATAGTTTAAAAATTTTCATAGATAAAGTTCTAAACTGACTTATGACAAAGCTAAAACGACAAGTAGTTGTAACTTGCATGAACAATAAAAAATCTCATGAAAAGCAATGATGTGTGCGGGCCCCACCCACGCCTAGTCGTGCAAACAAGCGACGCGACCGTCTGCACATTCTGACGCCCATCGAACATAAGACATGCAGAGTTTACTAAAGTTTGTTAAACTTTTGAATGGTTAAACTTTTGAACATCGGACGTAATTTTACGTATTGTTTACTAAACTTTTGTATTGTTATTTTTTAATATTTACGTAGTTAAAAGATTTTTCCTAGAATATAGTTAAATTTATTTTTTGATAATGTAATAAATTAGTCCCTATATCTGAAGATTATATACTACTAATGATGGACGCACCTAATTTACAAAACGACAACAAAAAAAAATAGAAAAAAGTTCAGCCACAACGAATTATTATTATACTATTAAGCCTCTAGCCATTATTAATTAACGCATGAAAAAAAATGTTTTATTCAACTATTCGGATTCCACCTCATCTCCTATACATCATCTACACCTAGCTTCAACCCTGAATCTAAATTTCCATGTTCCAATACTCCACTGATCCATTTCACCTCACCCACGCCACCCTCTCGCCTTGCTCCTCTGTCCCTTGTGCTAGCTCCAGCCTGTTCACTTTGCAGGAGTGTTTTCTCACCCTCTAGCTCCTCCTATTTGAAAAAAAAACTAGCTAGATGGAAACTGATGTTATATTCTTTATGGTAATGCTGGTGCACGTGATTCATTAACCTAGATCGATTGTGCAGAGAAGTCCGAGGTGTGCCAATATCGGTGAAGTTTATCCACAAGCAGGAAGTAAAAAGGACGTTTAATTAGTAATTCCGGTGAAACTTCAAGTGAAATTCATATAATTTAGAGGCGTTGGAGTTAACATTTTCAACCGAAGTTGCGAGCGATTATACATTTTCGTGGGATCGAACAGCTGGCAAGCATTGAGGCATGCAATAAGCGTGAAGGGAATGCATTGATTTATTCAATTTTCACGTGTTAATGAACTTCCCATTGAACTAATTATTTGTTCAAGCCATGACAGCCTTAATGAATTATAATCTGGTTGATTGATGAATGCTTAGTGAAAATTAACCACGTGCTATTAGAATGATCGAAGCACATGCTACTTGATCCATTAACTAGCTAATTATTAGATTCAGGTCCATGGAACGACGACTCTGGAAGAACAGCTAGCTGGAACTGATAAGCTGGAGCACAAATTAAACCATCGACGAACCACCGAAAGATAAAGGATAAATAAATTACTCCAATTAAATGCATTTGTACAACACATAGGGATAAGAAAAATAGCTGAAGATGATCTATGAAGCAACTGTGAACAGCTATTTCGTTTTACAGTTCGGTATAGCTCGTGCATTATTCATATACATGTCTCATATGAAATATTAATTAACTCCCTTGAAAGGAAAAACAATTAAACGAATAAAGACCACCATTCAACTATACACATAGGTACGGCCGGGCATGTTGATCGATGCAACATATGCATATACTAATATTTTGTCTGAGACAACCAATGAACATTAATTAATCTTAGCGTGTTTCCTAAACCATATATCGCTATGCAAACCCCAGCTCCAACTTTTGGTCTCATACACGTCGATGATCTGCAAGCACGTGGATGATCCAACTATTGGTCGCCACTCGCCACTCGTGGTGGCAGAGCCTGGCTCTCGATCCTCGACACTCGTGGTGACGGTTTGATTTTCTGACGACACAGGTGGATCACTGATTCAAAATTTTGGAAACCTATCTTTTGTCCGGGTTTTAAGGATTTTCTTAGAATATGCACGGAAAAGAGCAGAGCAGATGACCGTACAGTACTACAGTCCGTACTGCAGCAATGCATATACTCCATGGAGCTGGATGACTGGATCTGCTTACCCGTTTGACGGCCAAAGTCGGAACTTACTTAAAAGCGTAGCAAATACCAAGTACGTCATCAACGATTCTTGTAAAAATATGTAGGTCATCCATGATCAAAATGGACACTGATATATCAAAGCTACGAAACTTGCATTTCAGACGCAAGTTTACTGAGCCAGTGAACGTGCCAGCACACAAGCTAATAGCACGGCTATGATAGAAATTTCATTGAATATGCGTTCGACTTTCCGAAACCTGGGAACCAAACGATGATCCGAGAATGGAAAAATACCCGAAATAATCAACAATTAAATAGAAATTAATAAAATAATCCACTGTAAAAGGAAATTACAAAAATATCCTCGGGTCCCGCCACCCCGGGTGGCTGCCGCCACCGGGGGCGGCCGCAGCTGAGCTGCCGCCACTCGGGACGGCCGCAGCGGAGCTGCCGCCACCCGGGGTGGCCGGCGCTGAGCTGCCGCCACCCGGGGCGGCCGCAGCTCAGCTGCCGCCACCCGGGGATTAAATTAATCTTGTTTGAATTGAAGGGTGTTCGTTTTGCTAGCTCTCTCTCTCTAGATAATTTGAGGCAAGATGTTGATCTATTGGGGGGTTTAAGTCTCATATTAGTTTTGTATCCTTCTTTTGATGATGTATAAGATGTTGAAATTCCAAAGGCACAGCTACGTATTATTCCTGCCGAATCAAGTTGAGCCTAGTAATGTACGGGGTGGCAGCTATGGGCATTTACAACCCGGGGGGCAACTTAGATAGTTGCTGCAACACGACGGGCACGGCTGGGCGAGCTCAACAGCAGCGAAGCCGGGCAGATTATGAGTCACCACGAGAGCCCCACGCCCACTGCCGGCGCCGGCGCCGCCGCCCACTTCCACCGGCCTGGCCGCCGCCGCCGACAGCACGAGCATCACGGCGAGCACAATCGCTCCGGCCGAGTTCCACCAGCTGCTACCCGCTCTCGCCATCGCCGGCTACGGCCTACGGATAGCTTGCTACTAGGATAGATGCTGACGATCGACGTAACTGAATAGATACAATTGTACCAATGAGCTGCTGGGCTGATGGAGGGAGCATGCATGGGTGTGCATCCCGTATGTCAAGATAACCTCTCGTATCTATCCTCAATAGAGTTGTTGTATTTAGTTAGCTATAGCTAAACTTCAGTTGTAAGTTATCATGCTATTTCCGTGTAAGTAGGATCTAGCTGTTTATACTTGTAACAAATCTGTTGTACTCAGCAAGGATATAAATAGATGCCGTGGCCTCTGATGAAGGATCATCGGCTTAACTTTGAAACTTTTCATGGTATCAGAGCCAACAACAGATCACTCGCCATGTCAATCCGCTCCAATCCTAACTCCTCCGGTTCCTCTGCAAGTTCCGGTGGTAGCAATCCTTCCTTTGGCAATTTTGTCTATGTGAAGCTGACAAGGGACAACTATCTGATGTGGAAAGCACAGATTGTCCCATACCTCCGTAGCCAAGATCTGCTAGGTTACGTTGAAGGTACCAAGGAGGCGCCGAGGGCTACGAATCACCGTCACCAACAATGACGGCACCTCTCAAGCACCCAATCCAGAGTATGCGCCTTGGTTTCAGCAGGATCAGCTTGTCCTCAGTGGCTTGCTGTCATCTCTGACTGAAGATATCCTCGGGCATGTGCTCTTTCTCTCCACTTCCCATGAGGTATGGAGTGCTCTTGAGCGGATGTTTGCCGCTCGATCACAGGCTTGACTTATGCAAGTAAGAATGCAACTAGCTAATCTGCAGAAAAAGGACATGTCTGCTACCGACTACTACCACGAGGTGAAGGTGCTAGCAGACACCATGGCAGCCATTGGGAAGCCGCTTCAGGAAGAAGAGATAGTGTCCTATCTACTCACTGGGCTCGGGTCTGAGTACGAGTCGCTGGTGACATCAATCATGACCCGTGCAGATCAAATCTCCATGCATGATCTGTACGGGTACCTCATGAGTCATGAGCAGATGGTGCAGCATAATCAACATGTTGCACCCCAGTTCACCTCCTCTGCCAACTAGGTGAATCGAGGGGGCTTCAGCGGTCCGAGGGGCCGTGGTCGTGGCCGTGGTGGTCATGGGCCGCCTAATGGTGGTCGCAACAGCAACCATCAGCCTCAAGTCGGCAACAATACCAACAACCGGCAATCTGTTCCTGTTTGCCAGATCTGTGGCAAGAGGGGACACGACGCTTTGCGCTGCTACCATCGCTTCAACCATACTTACCAATCTGAAGAACATGTTGCGGCAGCGGCTGGGATGACAGCAACACCCTCCTATGCCATCGACACCAACTAGTATGCCGATTCAGGGGCTACTGACCACATCACGTCAGACCTGGACCAGCTCACCACAAAGGAGAACTACAAGGGCTCCGATCAGGTTCATGTCGCCAATGGTGCAGGTTTGTTCATTACTCATGTTGGTCAATCTTCAATTACTGGTTCTTCTCGCAACTTAGCCCTTAATCATGTTCTTCGTGTTCCACACATAAACAAAAATCTAGTCTCTGTCCACAAACTCACATCTGATAACAATGCTTTCATCGAATTTCATCCCGACTCCTTTTTTGTCAAGGATCGAACCACGCAGAGGGTTCTTCTTCAAGGTAGGGCTAAGGGAGGACTTTATCCTCTTGGAAAGCCAAATCAACATCGGCAAGCTCTTCACACCGTGGCCACACATGCACCAAACACTGATGTGTGGCATCGTCACCTAGGACATCCATCCTCGACCATTGTTTCTTCAGTACCCAAGAACTTCAGCCTTTCTTCAAGTCCAATAAAGGATCCTCATGTCTGTGATGCGTGTCAGCAAGCAAAGGCGCACCAACTTCCCTATGGAGTCTCCAGTAGGGTCAGTAGTGCTCCTCTGGAGCTAATCCATTCAGATGTATGGGGACCGGCTGTTAGTTCAGTTAGAGGGTTCAAGTACTATGTCAGTTTCGTTGATGATTTCAGTCGTTTTTCTTGGGTCTATTTGTTGAAAAATAAAGCCGATGTTGCATCCACCTTCTTGCAGTTTAAACAATATGTTGAAAACTTGCTCAATGCTAAAATTCGCATGATACGCACCGATGGGTGTGGTGAGTACATCAAACTCAATCCGTATATCCAATCTGTTGGCATTATACATGAAGTGTCCTGTCCTCATGCACACCAACAAAATGGACGGGCCGAGCGCAGACACAGGCATATCGTGGAAACTGGGCTTGCATTACTTGCTCAGGCCTCCATGCCACTTAGATTCTGGGACGAAGCCTTCCTCACTGCTTGCTTCCTAATAAATCGTATGCCCAGTCATATAATTGGCAAAGTCTCACCCATACAACGTCTCTTTGGGTCACCACCTGACTACTCTCTGTTACGTGTCTTTGGCTGCGCTTGCTGGCCCAACTTACGCCCCTATAACACTCATAAGTTGAGCTTCAGATCAACCCAGTGTGTGTTCTTGGGATACAGTGGTCAACATAAAGGGTATAAATGCCTTAACCGATCCACCGGAAGGGTATACATCTCAAGAGATGTTGTGTTTGATGAACGTCTCTTCCCTTTTGTCTCTGAACCTACCAAAGAATTCTCAAATCAATCCACCGCTCAAACCTCTGTGCCTCTTCCCGCCTTGATCATGTCATCCTTTGAACCAGTGGTAGAAGATCGATTGACTGAGTCTAATGAGCCTGTGTCTACTAACGATATACCATCTAGCCCTGCAGGTGATCCTGATGGTTCTAATCAAACTGCTATTAGTGACAATAGCACTGAACAGACCGAGGAAAGCTACACCATTCAGCCTCAAGAAGATGTGGGAATGACCAGCACTAAAAGAGTCACTAGATCACAACACAATATTGTTAAGCCCAAGGTGTACACCGATGGCACCATGCGTTATCCTCTGAACAAGCATGGGCTGGCAGTCAAAATCATCCAAGGAGATGTACCTGAGTCTTATGAAGCTGCTGTGGTAAAGGCTGAGTGGCGACAGGCAATGCTTGAAGAATATCAAGCTATTCAGAGGAATAAGACTTGGACGTTGGTGCCAAGGAAACAGGGACACAATTTAGTTGATTGCAAATGGATATATAAAATAAAATACAATCCTGACGGAAACAGTGAATCGATACAAGGCCAGATTGGTGGCAAAGGGGTTCACTCAAAGGCAAGGTATAGACTATGGTGACACTTTTAGTCCTATAGTCAAACCTAGAACTGTACGTTTAGTACTATCTCTAGCTGTGTCAAAGGGATGGCATCTTCGTCAAATTGACATCCAAAATGCATTCCTACACGGTGAGCTACAGGAAGAAGTATATATGATGCAACCTCCTGGATATGTTGATCCCAAGCATCCCAACCTAGTTTGCAAACTCAATAAGGCCATCTATGGTCTTAAGCAGACACCAAGGGCATGGAACTCTACATTGAGTATGAAACTGATTCAGCTCGGTTTTTTAGCTTCCAAAAGAGATATTTCATTGTATATTCTGCAGAGAGGAGCTAGCACAGTATATGCACTGGTATACGTGGATGATATTATTCTTGTGAGTTCACAAAAGTCACTAGCTGATTGGATTATCCAAGCCTTGCAGAGTGCCTTTGCAGTAAAAGACCTTGGTACTTTGAAATATTTTCTAGGCATTGAAGTTTCATCCAAGGGTGATGGACTGCTCCTCACACAACAGAAGTATATTACTGATCTTCTAGCCAAAACCAACATGACTCAGTGCAAACCAGCAGATACACCTATGTGCAGTTCGGAAAAAATGACAAAGAACAGTGGAACTCCATTGACAGATCAAGAAGTTTTTCTCTATAGAAGTACAGTGGGGGCATTACAATTTACAATATGCCACACTCACTCGACCAGATATCTCGTTTGCAGTAAACAAGGTGTGTCAGTTTCTTCAGCAACCTACTGAACAACACTGGGCTGCTACTAAAAGGATTTTACGCTATCTCAAGGGCACAATATCCACTTGACTTCATCTCACCAAGTCTTCGTCTCAGCTATTGTCAGCGTTTTCAGACGCTGATTGGGCAGGTTGCCCTGATGATCGCCGGTCCACAGGGGGATATGCAGTCTTCCTCGGCAATAATCTCATTTCCTGGAGCTCTAGAAAACAACCCACAGTGTCTAGATCAAGCACCGAAGCAGAATACAAATCCCTGGCAAATGCTACTGCAGAGTTGATATGGTTTCAGTCCATGCTCAACGAACTAGGCATTTTCCAAGAGCGAGCACCATGCATGTGGTGACTAACCTAGGGGCAACATATTTGACAATGAATCCTCTGTTTCATGCCCGGACTAAACACATTGAAATTGATTTTCACTTCGTCTGGGAGAAAGTTGCAGCTAAGGAGCTTGATGTTTGATTTGTTTCAACAAGAGATCAAGTAGCTGACATATTCACCAAGCCGTTAGCCAAGCAAGAATTTACAAGACAACAAGTCAATCTCAGGCTTAGCAGTACTGGCTGAGATTGAGGGGGGCTGTCAACATAACCTCTCGTATCTATCCTCAATAGAGTTGTTGTATTTAGTTAGCTATAGCTAAACTTCAGTTGTAAGTTATCATGCTGTTTCCATGTAAGTAGGATCTAGCTGATTATACTTGCTGTTTATACTTGTAACAAATCTGCTGTACTCAGCAGGGATATAAATAGATGCCGTGGTCTCTGATGAAGGATCATCGGCTTAACTCTGAAACTTTTCACCGTATTTATAGCCTGCATGCAGACCGATGCCTCGATCAATTAGCATATGCTTCCGGCGTAAGCTAGGGTTACATACCTGTCTTGGAACTCTAACATCATTCCACTCGGACGTCCTCGACGGATGCAAATTACCTGATCATTCCACCGTTTAATTAGCCGATCTTGTTCAACGAGTGAGAACGTAAAATCGGAAGCCAGGGTCGTGAGGCACACAGGCACGTATACCTTCATGCGTACGTTCATGTAAAGCAAAGTATGATCGACCTAGCTTGCATGTGTGACGGTAGCATATATCATAGCATGCAACCTTGCTATACATGGAGCCGTTAGATTTGCTCTGAGATCCGTGCGCAGAACGTGTGGCACTGATTCCCAAACTACACTCATGTCACGTGCGTAAATTAGTTTCGCACGCTCTGGCACGCGGAATTAGCCAGTCGTGATTAACAAGCTACGAACGTGCTAACTTGGTAAAACCTGAAAAGTGGCAACTTCGTTCACTGCAGGGACCGGGATGCGGACGTGCTTGAATGCATATTACTTCGGAGCTGGTCAATGCTACGGACCGGAAGGCCGGAGGGGAAAACACAACACTTTGATTTCAAATTTCAAACCTATACATTCCATGCGTCATGGCGAGAGGAGGCATGAGGATGTGTTTGATTACTTGAATGAGCTATGATTCATGTATAATATGATACATAATTTTATATCCATCCATGTGTTGGTTGGATGAACCGTACTAAGTGAGTCTAGTGGTAGGATGCATGTTGCTGAAATATATATTCCCCCATAATGCTTCTTTTAGGATAATATATTCTCCCAGAGGCTGTCACTTCTTCTTAGATCCTATTTTTTTTGTTTTGTAGCATACAAAATTTTAAATTTTAATTTAAATTCCGTGTGGGTTTGAAATCCAATTTTAATTTTTAATTTAATTTATTTTAAAAATTATAAATCCAGTTTGAGTTTTGAATTTCAAACTATGTTTTTGAGTTTAGAATCAAGGTAAAATCTTGAATTTTATATTGGTTAGAATTTTCAATATTGCTTGAATTTTCAATGTTAAATGCAATTTGAGTTTTAAATGTAGATTGAATTTTTAATTTAAAAAGCGGTTTTGAATTTGGGATCTAGTTTCAGTGTTTAACTGAAAACTAAATCTATTGTAAATTTTAAATTTGACTTGAATTTGAATATGATTTGAATTTAAAATGTAAAATCTAGTTTGATTGAATCTAGTTGAAATTTAAATTATATTTATAAGTTGCTTCGGTTACCACGGTAGTTTTAATAAAAAGCAAAATGTTCGAAAAAGCTACAAAAAAAAAACAATTTGCAGCTACAACTGCCGGCTGTAACAACAGACACTACTACGGATCGGAACTTCCCAAGCGGTTCGTAAGGCCTGTGCAAGCGGTTCTAGAACCACTTGTAGGCAACCGTGACTGATGCCTGAGGGGCATCAAGCGGCTCCCAGAGCCGCTAGTGATGCCCCTCTGCAAGCGGTTCGCAGGGCGATGGAGCGGGCGGGCTGGTAGGCCACGTGGGCTCTCTCTGCAAGCGGTTGGAGGCACGAACCGCTTGTAGAGTGGCAAGAAGGCAAGAACTACAATCTTAGCAAGCTAGCTATAAATAAAACGCCAAAAACCGCGTTTACCTTATTGTGATGTACTCGACAAAGAATACAGCGCATGAATAATAACCTAATTACTACAGGACGCTTGCATTGCATGAGCCCCAACTTCATGGAGCTAAGCTAGCAACTGGGGCTTGCCACTATAGCTTGATTTGCGGGCAGGCGACAGTTTATTCATGAATCTCCTGTCAGCCCATCAGCACATCACGGCCGTCTAGTTGGAGATGCAAAACGGCCGTTGCAACGTCGGCGAGACGACGGCGGCAAGGACCGCGCAGACCATGTCCCTAATCGCCGCGCTTTTGCCATCGTCGCGCCGTCTAGGAAGCTTATTAAAGCTGATTATTTGTGCAGCTAGCAGCCAGCGTTCTTCACCAACGTACGTAAGAGCATCGCCAGGAGGCCATGCATCAACAGCCCACATTTTACTGTACCTACAATACCTACCGCTGTGCGAGGTGCCAGGGTGACTGCGCTGTGACTGAGGTTTAAATATCCCGCCTTGTGCTACAGTAACTACCGCGTGATGCAGGCTACGTTGCAGGCTACGTTGCAGGGTAATATAGATGGTATCAGAGATGTAACCCTCACTGTGCGGACCCATGTGGGCTTAGTGGTCTGGAGATATAGTGCATGACGCGTGTGTGCTTAGTAAAGTGAGCATTTGGCACATGGCGCATATAGGCTCAGAGTGGTCAAACAACATGCATGGTATATAGAACAGCACTAGACATATAATCGTATGCCAAAGGGGAAATCCTGAACATTTGCCGATGTGCACTGATGGGAGCGTCAGCCTATTAACTAGGAGGGTAAGTGTAATACGCCACCCGATGTGATGAGAGACCCATGTGGCCCATCTGGATTAGTTCTGGGGAATAGTACGATTTTGCTAGTTTGCAGAGAGTTACCCTAGTATATAAGGTCAGATAGGTCCAACATAACACCCTTAGTTAATTTTTTTGGACGAAACAAGTCCAAAAATACAAAAAATAGTACTCCCTCCAGTTGCATAATACTTGACGTTTTAGATTCGTCCTAAGTCAAAATTTTAAAACTTTATCTTTAAAACACTTTTTAAACTATGGGAGCGACTGGGCGGCAATTGCCTGCTTGCGCGCCTGCATCGCTCGGGCCCAACAGTCGGCGAGAGTGCGGCGCGGCCCAGACTACTGCCGCCGAGCAAAACCACTAAACTATTTGGATTGTGTACTTAAATCGTACATATAAATTTGTCCTGAAAAAATACTTTCATAATATTATATTTTTGTGGATTTCGTAGATATATTTTATTAGTAAATGATGGCCAAATTAAGTTGTATTTCGAAGACTATGTCAATGTCCGAAACAACAAGTATTATGAAACTGGAGGGAGGATTATGCATGTGCAGGTCAATCTTGTAGGTGGGTTGGACTAAACAAATTTAGACCAAGGGGTTACAGTACAGTGTCAACGCGCGTAGCTATTCTAGCCGTACAAGAAGGTGCAATGTGGATCAGGGTGCAAATGGGTTGCTCGCTGGGCAAAAATGGGATGCCCGTGTAGTCCGTGCCGTAGCAAATGGCCACTCACGGTTGCTCGAAAATATTTTCACGGCGGAAGTGGCGTCCGCCGCCGCTCGCTTTAGTGCCCAGTGAAATAGGCTTCATAGGTAAAAAATCCCCATTCCAAATCCTCTTGTCATAACCTGCACATCCCCATCCCCAAATCACATCTCATCCTCCCGTAACATGCAAATCCCCATCCCCAAATCACACCCCCATTCTCTTGTAACCTGTAAATCCCCATCCCGAAATCAAATCTCCTCCCTTGGCTTGCAAGTCCTCCGGAAAGGCTGCGGCCAAGTGTTCATACAAAACTAATATGGCATCTTTACTTCAACATACCAATATCCATGGCCACCTATTATTGATCCAAGGGCAATATAGAAGAACTTATACTTAGCCGAGTGCTTGCCTTCCCCATCGACGGCCGAGTGTTCGGCTCACCCCCGCGGTAAATGTGTTTTTTCATTGGCTATTGGTTATGAATATCCGAGTGTGCTTCTTCCTCGTCGGTGATTTTATGCAATAGCCGAGTGTTACAACTGTACACATGGTAACGTGTATTTCACCGTCGGTAACTGTTTGCAATGACCGAGGGTTGTACTTCCACACACGGTAAAGATTTTTCCCTATCGGTGATTTCATCAAATGGCCAAGAGCCACTAACGCATTCTAGGTAAATGGCCTGCCCCGTCGGAGAAAGTAATAATTACCGAGCGTTCTCAACGTAACCGTCGAAAAACTACAAACCGTCGGCCACTTTTTTATTTACCGAGGGTCCGTAGGATTTGCCTCTTTACGCTCGATAAATGTTACATTTCTAGTAGTGAACTCCTCCGGTTCCTCTGCAAGTTCCAGCGGCAGCAATCCTTCCTTTGGCAATTTTGTCAATGTGAAGCTGACAAGGGACAATTATCTGATGTGGAAAGCACAGATTGTCCCATACCTCCGTAGCCAAGATCTGCTAGGTTACGTTGAAGGTAACAAGAAGGCGCCAAGTGCTATGATCATCGTCACCAACAATGACGGCACCTCTCAAGCACCCAATCCAGAGTATGCGCCTTGGTTTCAGCAGGATCAGCTTGTCCTCAGTGGCTTGCTGTCATCTTTGACTGAAGATATCCTCGGACATGTGCTCTTTCTCTCCACTTCCCATGAGGTATGGAGTGCTCTCGAGCGGATGTTTGCCGCTCGATCACAGGCTCGACTTATGCAAGTGAGAATGCAACTAGCTAATCTGCAGAAAAAGGACATGTCTGCTACCGACTACTACCACAAGGTGAAGGTGCTAGCAGACACCATGGCGGCCATTGGGAAGCCGCTTCAGGAAGAGGAGATAGTTTCCTATCTACTCACTAGGCTCGGGTCTGAGTACGAGTCGCTGGTGACATCGATCATGACCCGTGCGGATCAAATCTCCATGCATGATCTGTACGGGTACCTCATGAGCCATGAGCAGATGGTGCAGCATAATCAACATGTTACACCCCAGTTCACCTCCTCTGCCAACCAGGTGAATCAAGGGGGTTTCAGCGGTCCAAGGGGCCGTGGGCGCGGCCGTGGTGGCCGTGGGCCACCGAATGGTGACCATAGCAGCAGCAACCATCAGCCTCAAGTCGGCAACAATACCAACAACCGACAATCTGTTCCTGTTTGCCAGATCTGTGGCAAGAGGGGACACGACGCTTTGCGCTGCTACCACCGCTACAACCACACTTACCAATCTGAAGAACATGTTGCGGCAGCCGCCGGGATGTCAACACCCTCCTATGCAATCGACACCAACTGGTATGCCGATTCCGGGGCTACTAACCACATCACGTCAGACCTGGACCGGCTCACCATGAAGGAGAACTACAAGGGCTCCGATCAGGTTCATGTCGCCAATGGTGCAGGTTTTTTCATTACTCATATTGATCAATCTTCAATTACTGGTTCTTCTCGCAACTTAGCCCTTAATCATGTTCTTCGTGTTCCACACATAAACAAAAATCTAGTCTCTGTTCACAAGCTCACATCTGATAACAATGCCTTCATCGAATTTCATCCCGACTCCTTTTTTGTTAAGGATCGAACCACGCAGAGGGTTCTTCTTCAAGGCAGGGCTAAGGGAGGACTTTATCCTCTCGGAAAGCCAAATCAACATCGGCAAGCTCTTCACACCGTGGCCACACATGCACCAAACACTGATGTGTGGCATCGTCGCCTAGGACATCCATCCTCGACCATTGTTTCTTCAGTACTCAAGAACTTCAGCCTTTCTTCGAGTCCAATAAAGGATCCTCATGTCTGTGATGCGTGCCAGCAAGCAAAGGCGCACCAGCTTCCCTATGGAGTCTCCAGTAGGGTTAGTAGCGCTCCTCTGGAGCTAATCCATTCAGATGTATGGGGACCGGCTGTTAGTTCAGTTAGAGGGTTCAAGTACCATGTCAGTTTTGTTGATGATTTCAGTCGTTTTTCTTGGATCTATTTGTTGAAAAATAAAGCCGATGTTGCATCCACTTTCTTGCAGTTTAAACAATATGTTGAAAACTTGCTCAATGCTAAAATTCGCATGATACGCACTGCTGGGGGTGGTGAGTACATCAAACTCAATCCCTATCTCCAATCTGTTGGCATCATACATGAAGTGTCCTGCCCACATGCACACCAACAAAATGGACGGGCCGAGCGCAAACACAGGCATATCGTGGAAACTGGGCTTGCATTGCTTGCTCAGGCCTCCATGCCACTTAGATTCTAGGACGAAGCCTTCCTCACGGCTTGCTTTCTGATAAATCGTATGCCCAGTCATATAATTGGCAATGTCTCCCCTATACAACGTCTCTTTGGGTCATCACCTGACTACTCGCTGTTACGTGTCTTTGGCTGCGCATGTTGGCCCAACTTACGCCCCTATAACACTCATAAGTTGAGCTTCAGATCAACCCAGTGTGTGTTCTTGGGATACAGTGGTCAACATAAAGGGTATAAATGCCTTAACCGATCCACCGGAAGGGTATACATATCAAGAGATGTTGTGTTTGATGAACGTCTCTTTCCTTTTGCCTCTGAACCTACCAAAGAATTCTCAAATCAATCCACCGCTCAAACCTCTGTGCCTCTTCCCGCCTTGATCATGTCATCCTCTGAACCAGTGGTAGAAGATCGATCGATTGAGTCTAATGAACCTGTGTCTACTAACGATATACCATCTAGCCCTGCAGGTGATCCTGATGGTTCTAATCAAACTGCTATCAGTGACAATGGCACCGAACAGACTGAGGAAAGCTACACCATTCAGCCTCAAGAAGATGAAGGAATGACCAGCACTAAAAGAGTCACCAGATCACAGCATAATATTGTTAAGCCCAAGGTGTACACCAATGGCACCGTGCGCTATCCTCTGAACAAGCATGGGCTGGCCGTCAAAATCATACAAGAAGATGTACGTGAGTCTTATGAAGCAGCTGTGGTAAAGGCTGAGTGGCGACAAGCAATGCTTGAAGAATATCAAGCTATCCAAAGGAATAAGACTTGGACGTTGGTTCCAAGGAAACAGGAACACAATCTAGTTGATTGCAAATGGATATATAAAGTAAAATACAACCCTGACGGAACAGTGGATCGATACAAGGCCAGATTAGTGGCAAAGGGGTTCACTCAAAGGCAAGGTATAGACTATGGTGACACTTTTAGCCCTGTAGTCAAACCTACCACTGTGCGTTTAGTACTCTCTAGCTGTGTCAAAGGGATGGCATCTTCGTCAAATTGACATCCAAAATGCATTCCTACACGGTGAGCTACAGGAAGAAGTATATATGATGCAACCTCCTGGATATGTTGATCCTAAGCATCCCAACCTAGTTTGCAAACTCAATAAGGCCATCTATGGTCTTAAGCAGGCGCCAAGGGCATGGAACTCTACATTGAGTATGAAACTGATTCAGCTAGGTTTTTTAGCTTCCAAAGGAGATACTTCATTGTATATTCTGCAGAGAGGAGCTAGCACAGTATATGCACTGGTATACATGGATGATATTATTCTTGTGAGTTCACAAAAGTCACTAGTTGATCAGATTATCCAAGCCTTGCAGAGTGCTTTTGCAGTAAAAGACCTTGGTACCTTGAAATATTTTCTAGGCATTGAAGTTTCATCCAAGGGTGATGGACTGCTCCTCACACAACAGAAGTATATTACTGATCTTCTAGCCAAAACCAACATGACTCAGTGCAAACCAGCAGATACACCTATGTGCAGTTCGGAAAAAATGACAAAGAACAGTGGAACTCCATTGACAGATCAAGAAGTTTTTCTCTATAGAAGTACAGTGGGGGCATTGCAATATGCCACACTCACTCGACCAGATATCTCATTTGCAGTCAACAAGGTGTGTCAATTCCTTCAGCAACCTACTGAACAACACTGGGCTGCTACTAAAAGGATTTTACCTATCTCAAGGGCACATTATCCACTGGACTTCATCTCACCAAGTCTTCTTCTCAGTTATTGTCAGCATTTTCAGACGCTGATTGGGCAGGTTGCCCTGATGATCGCCGTTCCACAGGGGGGTATGTAGTCTTCCTCGGCAATAATCTCATTTCCTGGAGCTCTAGAAAACAACCCACAGTGTCTAGATCAAGCACCGAAGCAGAATACAAATCCCTGACAAATGCTACTGCAGAGTTGATATGGGTTCAGTCCATGCTCAAGGAACTAGGCATTTTCCAAGAGCGAGCACCATGCCTGTGGTG
Organism: Raddia distichophylla; assembly: GCA_005191435.1. NCBI lineage: Eukaryota > Viridiplantae > Streptophyta > Magnoliopsida > Poales > Poaceae > Raddia > Raddia distichophylla. The sequence continues at coordinate 2,345,676 of SPJY01018096.1, forward strand.
TGATAACCTAGGGGCAACATATTTGACAATGAATCCGCTGTTTCATGCCCGGACTAAACACATTGAAATTGATTTTCACTTTGTCCGGGAGAAGGTTGCAGCTAAGGAGCTTGATGTTCGATTTGTTTCAACAAGAGATCAAGTAGCTGACATATTCACCAAGCCGTTAGCCAAGCAAGAATTTAGAAGACAACAAGTCAATCTCAGGCTTAGCAGTACTGGCTGAGATTGAGGGGGACTGTCAAGATAAGCTAAGCTAACCGCTCATATCTATCCTCAATAGAGGTTGTTGTATTTCTGTTAGCTATAGCTGAACTTCAGTTGTAAGTGATAATGCTGATTACGTGTAAGTAGGAGCTAGCTGTTGATACTTGTAACAAATCTGCTGTACTCAGCAAGGATATATATAAATAGATGCCGTGATCTCTGCTGAAGGATCGTAGGCTTGACACTGAAACTTTACACCCTGCCTCTTGCCAGATGAGAAAAAAAAGAAAGAAAAAGAAAACACCGGCCACCACACGACCACCATGCACGTACGATGCAAAACCAAACTGTGATCGTCTAGAGTTGCTGCGCGAGATACGTGAACATGAGCAATAATTTTCCACCGTATATAAGAGCGTCGTCTCGGGAGGATCTCTGAATTTTGATCTCTTGTTCTCTTTGGTCCACAGTTTGGTTTGATTTTGTTTGATCGAATAAAAATTTATCATATTTACACGGATTATTTAGTGTAATAATTTGTAATATTTTTTTCAATATACGCATAGATACACTCAGTGGTGGCAATGGGGACCCGTTCCTCGATCCCTGATGGGAAATTTCTCTATTAATTAGGGGACGGGTATGGGGAGAAGTTAACCCCGCGGGGATGTAAATGGAGGAAGAACGACACGAGGAAAAGCAGGAGCTGCACGAGGTGCGCGCGTGAAAAGCAGAAAAATGTAGGAGAGAAGCCAGAGCTACACGCGGGGGTGCATGCTCGTGCATGCGGCAACAAAAAACAATCACCAAGGAGGGAGTGCAGCAGGGGTAGGTGGCCCTAGGTAGATGTAACTACTAGATGTGTTTAGAAATTGAGTAAAATGCATGGGCGGTCCCTAAACTATTAGTTGATTCTCATCCAGGTCCGCAATCTATGAAACTGCAGTTTTGGGTCCGTAATCTTTTTAAGTGGGTTCATTCCGGTTCAAAACTACCATGTGACAGCCCTAGATCTGACGTGGCAGTCCATATCACATAAATTACTTAAAAAATTTTAAAAAATCCTAAAAAAAAACAGAAATCATAAAGAATACGGGAAATAGTAAAATAATTAGGAAAATTCATAAAAAATTAGAAAACAATAGCACTTGAGGGCTCCCATACCACTACAAGAAATATGGCTTTCTATGACGTATTTTTTGTGACATTTGAGTAATATGTCATTGATTTATGACGATTTCCAAAGAAAGTGTCATAAGAAACAAGGGGAGGGTGTAACCCTGCTTTTTTTGTGACGAACAAAAGAAACGTCACAAATAATGTCACTAATAGCCAGCAAAAAACGTCACAAACCAATACATCAAAGTACTGTAACATTTGGTGGGCAATGAAAAAATTGGCGGCACGGGTAAACTTTCAGACTTCCGCCGACTATAAATCCCCAAATTCACACGCGGGGTCTCCTTCCTCTTGCGTGACTCGAGCTATCCCGCCACCTACATCGATCCCGTCCGTCCCCCTCTCCGGCGAGTTCACGGGCGGTGAGCTGGAGGGAGACTTTCTCCATCATCCCTTCTCCCTCTCCCCTCTCCTTCCCTTCCCTTTCCCCTGCCCTTCCCCCAAAACCCTAGTCTACAGACCAGGAGCGCTCTCTCTCTCTCTCTCTCTCTCTCTCTCTCTCTCTCTTTCTCTCTTGTCTCGTACTCCCTCCGTATCAAAATGTTTGTCACTTTTGACTTTTGAACAAACGTTTGACCATTCGCCTTATTCAAAAAATTAGCACAAATATGTAAAAAAAAGTCATATTTAAAATATATTTAGTGATAAAACAAGTCACAATAAAATAAATGACATTTACATAATTTTTTGAATAAGACGAATGGTCAAACGTTTATTTAAAATTCAAAAGTGACAAACATTTTGATACGGAGGGAGTATCCCACTACCAGGGAGACCTCGCCGGAGGCGACGGGCGGCGGGCGGCGGCCTCCGACTGCACAGGCGGCGGGTAGCGGTGGCCCTGCTCTGCTTGTCCCCAACCTCGGCGAGGCCTTGACGGCAGTAGCAGGCTTCTCATGGCGGAGGCGGAGGGCGGCGGTGGCCCTGCTCTTCCCCAACCTCGGCGACTGCAGTAGCTGATCTGGATGCGGCGGCTCATCGGCTTCTACTCTTCACGGGGCAAGTTGGTGACCTGGCGCGGCGGCTGGATCTTGACGGCGGAGGCGACTTCCTCTCTGCGGCGACGGCACGACGACCCACCGTGGCACCGCCAGCGCCAGATATGCCTCTCTCTCTCTCTCTCATGGTCCTGCTCCTCCTCTTTAGGGACGCCGCCGCCCCTCCCCGATCTCCTCCCTGACGGCTAGCTTCTCCCTAGTGCCACCAAGCTATGAGGTTAGCTCTTGCCAAGCTATGCAATTGATTAGTTTTTCCGATCTGTAGATTGATCAAGGAAGAAGGCACCTAATTGCTAGCTGAGTAGTTGTAGATTATACTTTACATGGAAGTGGAATTATTTTGCTCCGTTAAAATGGTCACTTCTCTCTTATTTATCTTTTAGCTTTGGCTGGAACTTAAGCACTTTCAGTATTTTTTACCACATGCAAACTCTCCACTGAAGTTCACTGGGGAGTTAAAAAATAAGAAATTAGATATTAATGGGGTTACAATTACGTAAATTTATTTGACATTACAGTTCAAGTGTTTGTACTTCTAGGTACTGCCTTCATATATTGATTTCAGCATGAGCGATCCGGATTTAGTTCCCTTGATTATCCAGGTTTGGAATACAGATGGTACCTAATAATTTTAATGTGTTCAGTGCCTGGAGTTTTTTTTTACGAGTATGAAATTTCTTTTTAATGTACTGAATGGAAGCTACTTATACTTACATCAATAGTAGCTCATTTCTTGCAGCATAGTTTTGTTAAATATAATGAAAATTTCTTTGTGGAGTGATCTGTTAGCTTTAGCGATAGCCTAATATTTGGTTGAATCGTGTAATTTTAACATTCGAGGTGTTATGATGAAAAAAAAACTAGCTCTTTGTTGTTGCACTAGTATTTGGTTCAATCGTGTAATTTTAGCTGGATAAAAATTGTATGATTGAGAACTTCCTATGAGTGTTTTTTGTTAAAAGAACTTCCTATATGCCTAATATTTTAGCTGGATAAAAATTGTACCTGGTTTACTAATTTCTTCCACATATTTTCAGTGCTGCTTTGATGCATGGGAATAGGGAAATTCTTGAAGCAGTAAAGTTCAAACTTCAGATATCAATTACTTTTATTGTCTTGTTCACTTGTGATGATTGATCTAGACTGAATTGAGTTGAGTGATAAACTTGCAGGGTGAACGAAACTTCAATAGGTTTGGTGGATGGTTGGGCAAGTACTCAACTACCAATAAAAACATAAGGCTGCTGGAAGATGTCCATAGTCATATTCTTGCCTCCCAGCAAGCTAACTTGGACAGGTGATCACTTTTACATATTCCTGGGTTTTATTCTGCTGTCTCTGGTCTTCTGCAGGTTGTGCTTTCATCATATTATGTATTTTGATGGTAAAGCGAAGATGCTCGCTTGTTTCTTATCTGCTCAAGTGGTCATTTACTGTCATGAGCAATAATTTGAACTTTTGATTAGTCTATATCAGTCTGAAGAAGTTGAGCTATTATTTCTAGTTTAGCTAAGCATTTGAATATTGTTTGATCTTTATGTAGATAATCTGCTGAATAAATTTTGTGTAATAGATGTAAAGCCACTATTAGTCTATGACATCTCACGCTCTGGATTCCTATATGAGGTTACCTATTTGACTAGCCTGGTTGAGTTTACTCTGGCAAAGTTGAATGGTTTAATGTTTAATTCACACACATATCGTGTTATTTTTCTCAACACAACTCAGTGTTTCACATTGTCATTTTGAATGAAAAACACAAGCATAATTTGGTGTTTTGTGGGTGGTGCCTTACTCCAAAATAAGCTTTCTTGCTGAATTCCATTTGATGAACCAAGGTTTAGAGTAAAAAAAATGCTCCTACATAACTACGGAAAACCACATTACATTTGTATTTGAGGCCCACTAGGAACTGGGCGCAGGCTGCTTTTTGTTACCAATTCTGAACCAACTAACTTTCTGAAATCCTTGTGCAAGGTTTTAGAGCTTGCTAATGAATTTTGTATAGTTGCTTTAGCACTTGGTGTGGGCAAAATTGACCAAAACTCGTGCCCCCTTCTATATGGTGTTCAACTTATTTGTGTCAGCATCATCTGATCTTTTAGAGGATTTGCGCTATGGCTTATGGTATGCTAAGCCTTCTTGTTTGAGAACTGTAGGGAGTCGTTGAGGCTGAATTATGTTACACTTCTCTTGAAACAATTTACTGACCCACTGAAGACAATGCCCAAGGTATTGTTTACTATAATGTGATTTCCGAGTGAACTCCATATTTCATTGTATTCCTTTATACTTAAACATTCCATGAAGATTGATGCCCAGTGCATAATTACACATTACAGAAACTGATCCGAATATGTTGTGTATATTTTTTTGACCAGTTCTGAACTGTAAGAAACTAATGAAACATGAAGTTATGTTCTGTTCAAATCTTGCATAGAAATAATAAGATTAATCAAGATCGTCTATTCCAACTACTGATTAATCAATACTGCATATTGTCTGAACTTATACTCCTATAGGACTATTTGTCATGAGGAAGTAATCTGCGATGAACTTGCCTATTTTGTTTTGAAAAGAGAAATTTTGTTTTTTGGGTATTTAATGACAAAAGAATAAATTATCAGAGAGCTTATCAGTTTGCTACACAAGTTTTTGCAGCTTCACATGCTTTATTGATTCAGCTAGTACTATCTTAGACGTGCTAGTAGATAAGATTTTGCGAATATCTTCGAATTGCTGCCCACAGTCTGCATGCACATTACCAATTCTGACTTTGTAACCTACCTTTTGGGCTCTTTTGATGTAATACAGTAATCTTGCAAGGAGTTGCACTTCAACATACCGGTATCAACATGAAGAACTTGATGATTAGAAGCAAGACAAATAAGTCGGATGAAGCAATGACTTAGGAATATTTACTGCTATGTTTTGGTGACACTAAAATCTAACTGTATTTATGTTGCTATGTACTATGTACTGCTGAATATTTGTATTACATGATCACTTCTGAATTTATAATAAATTTATTCATGTGCAAAAATTGTGTGGATTTATTTATGTGATGACAAATTGTGAGGTATAAATTATGACGACAAAATTCGTCACAACATTTCGCCACGTCACCTGCCACTTCGTCTGCCACATCATATACAATGCCACATGTCATATACCATGTGGCAGCATTCCAATCACTCGTGACGTTTTCTATCTCAAACTGTGACGATTCACGTCGTCATAATTCTTTGTGACGATGTAATGTTCGTCACTAACTTTGTGACGTTTTTTCTTATTTTGTCACATAAGGCCTTTAGAGACGCACCTTCTGTGACAGATGGGTTTTCGTCACAGGACCGTCACGGATAGCATACGGTGACAAAAAAAACCCTTGTTTTGTCACAATCTCATTGTCACAGAAGGCCAAATTTTTTGTAGTGTACGCTACGATGCTAGAGGTGCGCTTACAACTATTGAGGGATTAAAGGCGACCACACCGTCTTTATGTTTCTTTTTAATATGTTTATGATTTTTCATATGTTTATGTTTTTTCATTATTTTCCATTTTTTATTGATTTCTCATTTTTAAATGATTTTCCCTTATTTTTATGATATTTTCTATGTGTTTTTAAAGATTTTCATTTTTCCCTTTTTCATTTTTCTGATTTTAAAAATAAATTTCCCACATTTTAATGATTTTTCATTTTTAAATGATTTCCACGTATTTTTATGTTTTTTAATGATTCCCCTTTTTAAAAATATTTTAATTGACATGTCAGCGCCACATCAGCTCTAGGATGGTCACGTGGCAAGTTTGGACCAGGATGGACCTAGTTAAAAAAATTAGTGACCCAAAACTGCAGTTTCATAGATTAGGGACCTAGATGAGAATCGACTAATAGTTTAAGAACCGCCCGTGTATTTTACTCTTAGAAATTTGTAAGCAGACATGGTTTCCGTTGTATCTGTGTTGATGCAATGGATAATGGGGGCTAATCCCTTTTTTTTAAAAAAAAAATCTTAAACTGGTTCTACATGATAGAAGATCATAAACAAAAGCAATATTGGTTTCCACAAGAGAAAGTTTCCTTGTTCCACGGGTGCCCGTACGTACATAGCCGATATATATATCGCGACTTACACTAGTTTCTTTCATCGATAAGTACAAATATAGCGCACACTCGACAATTGACAATTATCATTCAAATAGTTACAGCACACGCAATAGTGTCATGTATCACACACAGAGGTTAGATATGATAGGCTGGTAGCATACTACAGGTGAACTAGCGAGATGACCCGCGCATGTTTGCGCGGCTAGATTTATGTCAGCATATAGAGTTTATCTCTAACTTATATTTTCTAGGGTAATCTCTAACTCATAATCTATCTCTAAACTCTAATACATCAGATCAGATGTATAGTTTGTCTCTAATATATTAGATCAGCTTTAGTTATATTTTTTATCTGATTTGGTTGAATCGTGGATATTGATCAGCGTATTACAGTGTTGGACATTTTCGTTTTGAACTAAAAACATGTCTAGCCGCCGGTGAGAAATAAAAAAAAGCGGGCATGCCAATGTATCAAAATACACTAATAAACAAATATAGGGAAAACACATGATCTTTATTAATATTACCAGTAAGATATAGACGACGTGGATTTTCTGGATTCTGGGGTCTTGGAGTCGCCCAATTATTCACACACTATGCTTTAATCACACATTGTGCTTTGTTATGTCCGTCGATCTTCGCCTGTGTTCGCTGCGCATGTAAAAATAGATAATTATAAAATAGATATTGTCGATGTAGCCGGCAGAAATCACGGTCTAGCTGGACCATGTTGGAGGTACCGGAAAATACATCAGCACCTCTGGTTGGGTAACCTGGAATAAGAACATGCATAGCTACGCTCAGCTCGAATTAACTTAGTGACGTAGCAACAACGTCTCCAGATACAATATGCAATTAGAATATTTTTAATATACTGCAATTAACCAAAATAGCCACGAAACATGATTTTTGTGCAGCTATATGGTCCACGCGCAATCTGATGAAAGCATGCATCATCTGATCATCTATTTCTTTAAAACCTAAGGGGTAAACTGAAAAGTTCCTTGATCTTCTTCAACTCCACATGGAGTGGCTTCTGTACTCTTCTCATGGACCATGCTATAGGGATGGAAAGAATAGCTAGTATGCACGGAAAAATTGCTCAAATAATCAACAGTTAAATGATAATTAATATAATAATCCACTGTAAAAATTAATTGCGTAAATGGCAGTGGGTGTCGCCACTGGGCACGGCGGCCGACGTGCGGCGTGGCGGGAGCAGAGGTCCCGCCACGGGGCGTGGCTGCGGCCTGCTCCCACCACCGGGCGTGGCGGCAGCGCCTGCTCCCGCCACCGGTTACTAGATGGTGTTCCAACAGTGCATGCAAGTGAAAGATAAAGCTAAAGCGGGGTGAAAAAAAGAAAAAGGAACAGTCACATCCAACAAATCCAATAGATGGAGGTAGCTACTAGCAGCAAGGCGCAGGACTTCCACTTGCAGTTTTCACTTGTATTAAATAATGGCCATTTACCGGCTAGGCTTACCCGGACCGGCTGTCAGCATCGCATGCAAATACGGCTGCTTTTGCCACACGGGGTGGCGCGCCCCGTGGCGGGACCTCTGCTCCCGCCACGCCGCACGTCGGCCGCCGTGCCCAGTGGCGGCACCCACTGCCATTTACGCAACTAATTTTTACAGTGGATTATTATATTAATTATTATTTAACTGTTGATTATTTGAGCAATTTTTCCTACCCTGAGAGCTAGAGGCTGCAAGAAAAATGGGAGATTGAGAGGAGATTGAGTGGAGTAGGCGGCGCGTAGCCACCAAGAAGGCAGCGCCTGGGGGACGCCGGCCAGGGGCGCGCCTGTTGGAGATGGAGCATAGGTTAGCTAGGGGACGCCGGCCAGGGGTGTACAACGGCTTGGTGCTGGGTGGAAGAAGCATGACCGCGACGGTTTCCCGTGACGGGGGCGCGGCCATGGACGACCTCCGAGATCGTCGAGGAAGAAACCATGTAGATATAAAGCCGTATAAACCTAGTATATAGGATGAGGTGCACATTACTGAGTTAATAATCGTGATTGCATGTTTGATTAATTGTTCATATATAAGCGGAGAGCCAATATTCTTTTTTTCTTTTATTATGTATTGCACGTGATATGAAAATACTAGAAGTATTTGGTGGCTACACCGCTGGGAGCTGTTGCTGAAACTGGAGCTTATGCTGCAATTAAGCTGTAAAGAAGTTCAGAAAGAGACAACTACTGTAAAGCTCTTCTTTGACACGTGTGTGTGCACGCGCGCGCGCAATTTTAACCAACAGCAATCAATGTGGTTTTTCAAGGGGGCATTAGGTTCAATTTATGGTCATCCTGATATTAATTATTCCACCTGAATGTAAATACGTCAGATTATTCTGAATCCATGGCCCTGTGGCAAGCTTACCATCGATGTAACGCTAACTACGTTGATATGGTGATTCCTTCGTTTCGATCTTTGTACAGTTCATATGTTTTTCTGCTTTTCTCAGATGTAACTCTTTATTTAACCCAAGCCATTGACAAGTGTAATTATTTAGATTTGGATTGCTTTCAGGTTGTAATAATATTTATCTGTCTGCCTCTCCTTTTGAAAGATCTGTTTGTGTCTCCGTCTGATAAATCACCGTCCAGTAGTTTCCAACCAGCGGAACAAAATTAGTAACAACACGTACGATGCTTTACACATTACATTCAGCATTCCCTGTTCAACGACAGTTCTAAAGACCTCCCTTATTAGCTTATCTTATTTAACTTATTTCTTAATTTAAGATTTTTTTAGATAAATTGAGAGTCAGGTTGTGGGGACACACGAAGATCCCCGAAAATACAATTGTCCATGATTTAGTTGCATTTAGAAATAGTAAAAACAATTAAACTTTATTGTATACTATTACAAATATAAGCTTACACTTTTTAATACACCTCCAAAATTTACACTTCAAAACCACATGCATCGCTTGAGTGTAGGGATGACCAAAAAAATACGCCGAACACTTCCATGTCTTTGCTGCTGGATTGGCCGTAGGTCTTGCTTCTATTGGGCCTGGAGTTGGTCAGGGTACTGCTGCAGGACAGGCTGTAGAAGGTATTGCGAGACAGCCGGAAGCAGAAGGTAAAATACGAGGTACTTTATTGCTTAGTCTAGCTTTTATGGAAGCTTTAACAATTTATGGACTAGTTGTGGCACTAGCGCTTTTATTTGCAAATCCTTTTGTTTAATCCTAAAAAAGAAAATGAGTCCTTTAGATTAGATACTTTTTTCTTTTTTTAGGAAATAGGAAATTGGTATTTACTTCTGCAATTCCAATTATATCAATACTTTACTCCTATTTATTACTCCCGGAATTCTCTATTTATTGGGACAGACAATATCCCACCCCAGGAAGGGCTGATTTGAGGATGATCAATTTAGAGGATATGCTCGCCTTCTTCCTTCCCATCCTTAGTTTAGGGCAGTGGAAAGTCTTTTTCTTTTTATTTTAGGAATTTTGGTTTGGGAGCATTTCAACAAAGGGGATCCTTCACGGGTCAAACGAGACCTAAGACTTAATCTAAAAGAGATTACTAGATTGAATCTATTTGCATTAAAAAAAATTGCATTAAAAAAACCGATAAAAAAAGGGCGGGCGAAGTAAGTGATCGAAAAACTTTGTTCTTTGTTCGTCCTATTTATAAGAGGAGAGCATATGAAAAATGTAACCCATTCTTTTGTTTTTTTAGCTCACTGGCCATCCGCTGGGAGTTTTGGGCTTAATACCGATATTTTAGCAACAAATCTAATAAATCTAACCGTAGTGGTTGGTGTATTGATTTTTTTTGGAAAGGGAGTGTGTGCGAGTTGTCTATTTCAAGAATAGATTGGATCTATCCGGCTGCACTTTAAAATATTTTTTTGTTTGGATAAATAAGAAAAAGGTGCATGATCTCGACGAATTACTTCTGAATAAATTCAAAAATCATATGGAAGAACCATAGCATTTCGCGACTCATTGGTAAATCAACTTTGATTCTCTATAAACCAATAATGTGAGACCATTAACATGGTTAAAGCTAAACTGCTTGAAGTCTAGGCAAAAAGGGGTACTCTTTCTACAACTATATTAATACCGAAATGCTTTAAATTTAAACGGGAAATAGCTAATGTAGAATTTATCTGATATAGAACACTCATATCGATAAAATGGCTTGAACTATTTACTAGAAGGGCACCCCGCCCCCTTTTTTATCCAATGCCGAATTGACGACCTATGCTATGTATAAAAAAAAGAGAAATTTTTTGGACTTGAAGAAAAAAAAAGGAATTCTATCAATTTCAATTTTCTATTTATTTAGGTAGTTTTTCTTAATGAAATTGAAATTTTTAACTAAAAGGCAAATACAAATAAAGAAACAACTTTGCTGACCATGATAGATTTTTATCTAGGCGAAAGAGTCCTCTTAATATTTATCTAGTCTTATATTCTTATATGGATTTCACTATATTGAAATATAAACAGAAAAGAGAATATAGAGGATATTCTCACAGAGCCACAGTAGCATGACCAAATCTCACAGTAGCATGAGCAATTACAATTACAATTACATGGTAATTTCACTCACAATCACAATTACAGGAGCAATTTTCACAGTAGCATGACCAAATCTTACAGTAGCATGAGCAATTACAGTTACATGGTAATTCCATTCACAATCACAATTACAGGAGCAATTCTCACAGTTACATGCCAATCAACACCAACAAGCAGAACAATGCCAATCACAGTAGCAATTCTCACAGTTACATGCCAAACAGCAGCAACAAGCATGACACACTCAGAAATTGTCACCATTACAATAGCAAATCACCATTACATTAGCAAATCTCTGAAATTGTCGCCATTTATCATCACCATCACATTAGCAAATCTCAGAAATCAAATTCATTTATCATCACTATTACATGAGCAAAATCTCAGAAATTGCCAAACAGCAGCAGCAGCATCCTCAGAAATTGCCAAACAGCAGCAGCAGCATCGAGGAGGAGGGCGGAGCGGTGCCCGGCGCGGCGGCGTCGGCGAGGAGGGGCGGAGCGGTGCCCGACGCGTCGGCGTCAGCGAGGAGGGTGGGGGTGTTGGGAGAAGAGCGGCGCGGCGGCCGGCATGGTGGCATCGATGAGGAGGACTTCATCGGCATGGTGGCTAGGGTTAGAGCGGGGGATGATTTGGGGGGAGGCGAGGGCAGGATGGATGGATTTTGGTTCGGGGGATTCGGTCAATCGGGACACTGAGGCCTTGTACATTTCAGCTTAGTGTAACGTAGCGTAGCGTTTCAGCAAAATTTATCTTTTTTTTATATAGTCTATTTGGTGTGATAATTTGTAATAATTTTTCTTAGGTTTTTAGTAGTCCTTTTAAAGATCCTAAAACTATTTTTTAATTATTTTTTATAATATTTAAATCTCTTTTTAAAGACTCCTAAATTTTGATGAAACACTACGATACGCTACGGTAAGCTGAAATGTACAAGGTTTGAGGCGCGGTTCAGCGGCAAAAAGATCAGACAGCAACCCGCCTCAATCTGGGTCGCCCGTACCGGATCCGACGGCTCTCGTGGAAAGTTTTCACGTTTGCACGGTTTCAGCTGTTTGCACCAAATATTTTGCCCCAGTAGTTTCCAACCACCGGAACAAAATTAATAACAACACGTACGATGCTTTACGCATTACATTCAGCATTCCCTGTTCAACGACATGTCTAAAGACCTCCCTTGTTAGCTTATCTTATTTAACTTATTTCTTATTTAAGTTTTTTTTGAGATAAATTGAGAGTCAGGTTGTGGGGACACAAGAAGATCCCGAAAATACAACTGTCCATGATTTTAGTTGCATTTAGAAATAGTAAAAACAACCAAACTTTGTTGTATACTAGTGTTATTTACAAATATAAGCTTACAATTTTTAATACACCTCCAAAATTTACACATCAAAACCACATGCATCGCTTGAGTGTAGGGATAACCGGAAAATCTACGACGAGCACTTCCATGTCTTCAAGTGAAAAATCTTCTTCAAAAAAAGGACCTATCCACAGTAAGGATATATAGCCCACACAACAACGGGTAAGCACTTACGTGCTAGCAGGTTTCCATATGCAAACCTAATAACTACTTGCCAGGTTTTAACATAAATTAAAGGAAGATTTAATAAAAGACTTCATGCATATTTTTGTAATAATTTTGAAAAATATTGTTTTATCATCAATTCTTTTTTGAAAGATATTTTAGAAAAAGGGTTAGGGTTAGGATGGTGATGGACTATACGATTTTGAATGTCTCCGAAAAGTTCCTTTTAAATGAAAAAGGTGAAGGGGGATCATTACTTCGGATGATATGGGAGGGTGGATGATTAATTTTGGCATTTTTTTTGTTGATCTCCAGATGGAAAGGATGGATTGTGGGCGTGGAAAATTGTGAGAGTGGATCAACAAATTTACAGAGGTCAGGGTCGACCATAATTGCATTGCTGGGGTTCCGAGATGGAAATTGTTGAGAATTTTCGGTAAAAGCTTCAAACAAAATTTTAAAAGGAATATTTTTTATTAAATACATTTTATGAGTTTTTTGGAAAATATAAATGAATTTAAAAGGCATTTTTTATAAAATGAGAAGGGAAATTATTTAATTTTTGAATTTAAAAACTGTAAATGGGAATTTTCATTTTTTATAAAATACTAGAGTTAATTCTAGATTTTTGATAATTTTAGCAGAATTTTCGGATAAATTTTGATTTTTTTTTAAAAAAATATGGCAATATTTCTAGATATTAGAAAAGTAAAAGAGAAATTAATGAGCTTCGGGCTGAGGGGATGCCTAGGTGCGACTGTCCACGCAGGGGGTCTACTGACAGGTGGGCTCAAGCAACATCGAGAGAGAGAGGGAGAGGGTCATCGGGATCGAGTGGCGCCGGCAAGCGATGGTTGGGGACGATGAGGGGAGGGGCGATACAGGGGGTTTGGAGGGTGGCGGACCTGGTGGTGGCCTTGGTAGGGCTCGGCAGGGAATGAGGCAGCTATTATTTTATAATATTTTTCTCCTTTGAAGTTTCAATTCTTGTTTTATTTTGTATTTATATTTCATTATAAAATTAAGACCGAACTGTAATCAAGTTTTTAATTTACATGATACAATTTTTTTTATAATTCATATAGAATCTTAAGATACCCATTTTTACTTTTTTAAATCTTATTGAATTGATTTAATTTTTTGTGTATATTATTTCTTTTAACTCAACCTTATTGACAGCAAACCAAACAATGCCCTATCAAAACGTGGCACAATCTATTGGTGTCAATCCAAACAACACAAATTTGGCATTGAATTGATCATGCTGCCAATTGACCACGACCAATTCATTGTCATGGCAAGTGAGAGCCGCCAACACACCATACGACTAAGGGGATGGAATCCTGTCCAAAGCGAATCTGACGGGATAGCCTCGCTCCGCCTACTTCCTTCTTCTTCCACCATTCATGTGACCTACCCCTCCTTCCCCTACGTACTCTGCCTTCTGCTTTGTGCGCCTAGCTTGCCCACCGCCACTAGCGGTTAGCGATGTCGCTGCCTCACCGGCCCACCGCTACCCCAGGAGTTCGGGGTATCCCGATGAGCACCAACCCCAACCTTAAACCCAAACTCGAATTTGACGATGGTGGCGACGACACTGGTGTGGTTGGTGTCGGCGTGGAGGGAGGAGGAAGGTATCTAATCAAATGGGACAGAATACTAGTGTTCCTCTTTTAAAAATGCTCGGAAAGGACTATATCGCTATCTAATTAACTGTCCATATTCCATACCGGCCGGCCGGCATATTAACGTGATAAAGTATGTAACCTGAGCTACTATCTGACATGCGCTTACAAAATAAATCCATCAGCATCTGCTTGTGTTATGGAATCCATCATTCATCACAGCGCTTTCCAGCTACTCATCTGTTAATCGTACACACATCAAACATTTAATATGGAAACTCAAATTAGAAGGAAAAAAATCACAAACACACAGGCGAGGCTCAACAATTTGTATGCTAATCTACTTCATGACTACATATATATATATACAAGTAAACAAAACAGTTTATTTTTGTTTTTCGGTGAGATTTTTTTTATTTTTTTTCCAAATTTGTATCATTGGTTAATTGCCAAATTCTGGCCTATCTCCAAGTTTTTATTCTAAGTCATCATAAACTTTTAGTTGATATATTTTTCGAAAGCGCTTCCGTATGGAGTTTCTTGTCTCTCATGATCTTTTGCATAAAGTGTAAGGATCCTAGGCCGAGAGGGGGGAGGGGTGAATCGGACTCCTAATTCAAATTTTAAACTTATTTGAGTGATTGCTTAGTCCGGTGATTACCCAAGCTATCAATTAATCCCTAATGTCTAGATGTGGAAGCAATCACAATGGAACTCAAGCGACTACTAGGAGGCTCGATGGCACTCACATGCAAGCGATCAAGTCAATATGCGTAAATAACCGAGTGAGATGAGGAGACGCAAACCGAGTTGTTTACCGAAGTTCGGTGCTCAACACATGAGCACCTACGTCTCCGTTGAGGAAACTTCTCACACAGAGAAGTCGGGACCCTTTCGTCCCTAGCCCTCAATCCACTCGTGGTAGCTCTTCACCAACACATGGTAGGCGAGCTCCAAACCTTCACACAGAGACGAGTTCTC